>CAKAOI010052457.1:15913-45464 GCA_916701655.1 Sebastiscus albofasciatus
ATTTTTAATGGCATACTATATTATGATTTTAATACAATGACTTTTTAATGACATTTTTTTATGACTTTTTTATGGTACACTAAACAATTAGCTTTTCGTGGCATACTATAGCATGATATCTTTTGTGACATACTATACTATGACATTTTATATTACTTTTTTTAATGACATTTTTATGGCAAACTATATGTATATAGTATCTATCTACTGTATGCCATACTATTACTTTTTAATTGCATAATATACTATATTTCTTTATTTTATTTTTAATGGCATACTATACTGTGATTTTGATACAATGACTTTTTAATAACATTTTTTGTGACATATTATACTATGACATTTTGTATTATATTTTTAATTACATTTTTATGCCAAACTATTTTTTATGCCACACTATTACTTTTTAAGAGCATACTATACTTTGATATTTTTTTAATTATATTTTAAATGGCATACTATACTTTGATTTTTTTTAATTATATTTTAAATGGCATACTATACTTTGATATTTTTTAATGAGATTTTTATGGTATACTATACTATGATTTTAATACAATGTTTTTTTAATGACTTTTTTAATTATGTTTTTATGGCACACTAAACTATGATTTTAATATAATGGCTTTTTTTTTACCACTTTTTAATGACACATTTTTTATGGCATACTATACTAAAATTTGAATACAATTCTTTTTAACGTCATTTTTGTGACATACTTTAGTATGGCATTTTTTATCACTTTATTATGATATACTACACCATGACTTTTTTTTAATGACTTTTTTTTATGACATACTATACAATTAGCTTTTCGTGGCATACTATAGCATGATATCTTTTGTGACATACTATACTATGATTTTTTTAAAGATATTTTTAATGGCATACTATACTATGATTTTAATACAATGACTTTTTAATGACATTTTTTTATGACTTTTTTATGGCATACTAAACAATTAGTTTTTCGTGGCATACTATAGCATGATATCTTTTGTGACATACTATACTATGACATTTTATATTACTTTTTTTAATGACATTTTATGGCAAACTATATGTATATAGTATCTATCTACTGTATGCCATACTATTACTTTAATATACTATATTTTTTTTATTTTATTTTTAATGGCATACTATACTGTGATTTTGATACAATGACTTTTTAATGACATTTTTTGTGACATATTATACTATGACATTTTGTATTATATTTTTAATTACATTTTTATGGCAAACTATTTTTTATGCCACACTATTACTTTTTAAGAGCAAACTATACTTTGATATTTTTTTAATTATATTTTAAATGGCATACTATACTTTGATATTTTTTTAATTATATTTTAAATGGCATACTATACTTTGATATTTTTTTAATTATATTTTAAATGGCATACTATACTTTGATTTTTCTTTATTATATTTTAAATGGCATACTATACTTTGATATTTTTAATGAGATTTTTATGGTATACTATACTATGATTTTAATACAATGTTTTTTTAAATGACTTTTTTAATTCTGTTTTTATGGCACACTAAACTATGATTTTAATATAATGGCTTTTTTTTTACCACTTTTTAATGACAATTTTGTTATGGCATACTATACTAAAATTCGAATACAATTCTTTTAATGTCGTTTTTGTGGCATACTTTAGTATGACATTTTTTATGACTTTATTATGACATTCTAAACCATGACATTTTTTTAATGACTTTTTTTATTGGCATATTATACTACTGATGTGTTGATGAACAATTCCCGTGACATTCATAAGGTGCCACTAGTTGCTATGTAACCAGTAGCTTTCTAAAGGTTGTCGCTCCTAACCTGACAGACGCTGACAGCTCACAAATACACAGCGGACATGTCATTTAAAAAGCACACAGGTTTTATTGCATATCAATTTCATGTATAAATTCTTCATAGCATTGGAAAGATTACATTTGGTATACATTGCTATTCTACAGAATTAACATCAGAGTCATATCTTTTCAATGAAATTTCTCTAAAGTACATCTTCAATAATCACAAGCATCAAAAGAACTGCAATTTTCAGAATTGTTCAATATTATTCTACAATCCTTTATTGTTTTTCATTATGTCTTCTCCCACAAGTCTTTTCTAATGTCTTTCAGAGCCACCTGCCCAAACATCTGTAAGGCAGTCAAGAACTTGAAGTCAAACCTACCAAACTAACCACATGTACAATAAGTGCATCTACGGATTTATTTTTTTCTTTAATTTTTTTTTTCTCATTTTTTGATTTGATACACATTTCACAAATGGACATCATTATGACCGCTAAACACGTCATGCACAATATCTTTTTTTTGTTTGTTTGTTTTCAATAAACATAACAGAGGCGATATACAACTCAGATTCAAACAAAACAAGCACCATCCATTTAAACCCATATTTTTCAATGATTTTTTTTTCTTCAGACAAATGCACCATTGTTTTTCATTCTTTAAAATACTATACAGTTAAAAAGAAACAATATGTATATTTTTTTTACTTTCTCCTGTAACAGTGGGGGGAAAAACAGCAACCATGTTCTATTATGCTGAAACATATTTCAGCGACCATCTGCCAGAATACTTTCTGAAGTTGGCAAAATGGAATACTTCAATGCCTTCAATTCCTTTGCTTTACACAGCGCGTACTTATTACAGTAGTCCATGACATGAATTACTACATATAGTCAACCTAAAAACTTCGCAACCCAAGCCTTTACATTTTATAACCACGACTTGGGAAAACAATGTGTTTACTGTGAATGAAATCTCATTCAGTAGAATTATTAAAAAAAAGACTTCTGTCTTTAGAAAAAATGAGATGATGCAGCAGTCCTCATCAGCATCACACCGCCGCCACCTGCTGTCGTGAATAAAAATTACAGTGCTTTCTGTTTCAGATTTATCTTATCTCTCTCTGTGTCGAGCTCGAAGTTGCTCGTCTACTGAAACTAATCTGAAAATGTATCCGTGTTCTACGTTCTAGAGACCTAAGCCTGATCAATGTATGGCTTGGACCCACATGGTTTAAGTACTAGTTTGAAAATACAGCATCAGGCCTAGTTCTGAGAGTCCCAGTAAGTACGCAGGGAGGACCAAGGCAACAATGATCAACAATGCTCGCCCCCCCTGCTCCTGCAGCTATCTACACTTATCTACAGTACACATGACTCATGCCCTCCATGGCACCGCTACCTTGTAGACCACATGGAATGAGTTTTTTAGTATGATCTCAGAAGAAGGGAATATAAAGTTAAACTCCCTGTCCAGAATTAACAACACATTGTTTTTTTTGCATGTGTTGGAAGGACCAACCAGCATAATTATGATGTCCATTTTTAACACTATCTGTGGTTTAGTTTACTCTTTTTGTTTTGTTTTGTTTTGGTTTCATGAGTCCTTGCCTTCATTCTTGCATGACCGGCGATTCTGTCGCTCCAGTGCGGCGAAGACCAGATGTTCATGCAGATGTTGGACCATGTAGTATAGGAAAACTAATTTTTAAAAAAAGAATATTCATTGTTTACGTGTATCAAATGAAAAGCAGAGGGGAACTTGATGTGGTGGATTCAATAATGTGACAACGTAATGCCCTTTTCTGACATTCATAGTGAAAGTTGTCCAAGTCTGCAGCCCCCCCCTCCCCCTCTATAATACTTGAACCAATTGAACAAGACACATTCAGCATACTGGGTAAAAATGGTTGAACTGAAAATAAGAAAGAAAAAAAAACTAAACACTGCAGGACGTTACATTGCCAAATAGGATCTAAAGCTAACTACAGCTATCTTTCACTATAAATAAAAACAATTAATTTCATGGGTTCTTTCCATTTTGGCACACTAACGCATCAAAACCAGAGATTCTGAATCTCTCCTCACGTTCTGATAGGCGTTCATTCCTTCAGTATCAAGAAAGGAGGGATGAAATGACGTCTTCATTTTCAACTCCTCCAGTCATGACAAAAACAACCAAAAATAAATACATACACACACACTTCTGAAATCAAATATATAAGAGCGTAATAATAAGGAAAAAAAAAACTATGACAGCAAATGCAAGCCCCTTGGAAATGAAATGATTGTCAGAGAACAAAACATTTTCTATGGGTTATTTGGCACATACCACTCTTGCTATGAACATCTAGGTTATTTTGTACATCATATGACAATATCATACAATTTTGGTCCTTCTCTAAAATAATTATATTAACAATTTAGCACTGTGGTGCCTACGACAAAACAATACTGTGGTATCTAAGAGGAGAGAAAGTAAATAAAATTAACAAATGACGATGAAACAAAACAAGCAGAGAAAGACGTTCCTCATTTTTTTTTGAGTATGATTTTTAAATTCATTTTTCAGCATGATCAAATTGGGCAGCCAATTACAACGGCTAGTGTCCCAGATAGCTCATCAAAAATCACCAGTTGCTGTGCACATTTGAACATCGTTCTCCATGTAATCATTCAAAAAATCAACAGTCTACTGGAACAGTCATTTCCTCAAGTAACATTTAGTGTGGTGCTATTGTTGATTCTGCAGTTTTATAACTGAAACAAGATCAGTAAATGAATTGCCTGTGATTGGTGGTGGTAGGGGGGGGGGACCTGGAGACAATAGTGCACGCGCCCACTATGTTCCTGGTGAAACACACCACCATGTGGACATGCAGTGCTAATGCAGTGCTGATGCTGCAGTGCTTGAAGTAGGCGGTGTACACAGACTTTAGAGACGTACTAGTCATTAAGTGTCTTTATGAGAGCCTTACGTCGGGTCTCGGTGGTGCTGGAGTGAGCCTTGTGGACTTGGGGAGGATCAGAGTGATGCAGAGTTTCAATGCTGTTGAGAAGCATTCATCATGTCCTTCACATCAACAGGAGCTTAGCAGTGCTTTCTTTTTGACAGAGTCTTGCGAGACGCCTCACCAAGGGACAATCTCTCCCTCCTATCTCTCACTCACTCACTCACTCACTCACACACACACACACACAAATGAACACACATCTCCACACAAACATATTCTTTCTATCTTGAATGTATGTGACACTGAATTCTTCTCCGGCCTCCACATTTCTCACTACTCATGTCCACTCCGTCTCTTTGTTTCTATCCATTTTGTGAAACTAATGTTCCTCCTACTCTTCCTCCCACTTCCTCTCTCTCCCTCTCCCTCTCTCTCTCCCTCTCTCTCTCTGTCTGTCTGTTTCTCTCTGGTCTAGATGTGGTTGAGCGGGTGAAAGCTGCTCGTCTCAGACGGTCCACCTCCCATGCTCAGCCAAGTGTCCAGAGAGTTCTGGGAGGGCGCGTGCAAAGGGTTGTTCTCCGAGAGAGACAGCATCATTGCATAAGCCTGCGGGAGAAGACAGGGGACTTTTAACGAGAGGAAACTCAATATCTTACAACACTCATTTTCTGTAACATTGTCTTCGTGAAAATTACATTTCTATGACATTTTGATATGACATTTTCTGTGGCATACTGCCGGTATACTCTGATTTTTTTAATGACATTTTTAGGACAAACTGTAATATGACTTTTTTATGACTTTACTATACAGTGCTATTTTGCATGATTTTATATGGCATACTATAATAAGATGTTTTTTTATGATTGTTTTATTGCATTCTCAACTATGACATTTTTTTTTTTAAATTATGGGAAACTATCCCATGACTTTTAATAACTTTTTTATTGCACACTATGCTATGACTTTTTTTATAACGTACTTTACATTGTTATGTCTTTACAACAGTTTTTGTCACATATTATACTATGACATTTTTTATAAACATTTATAGCATACTATACAATGATATTTTTTTACGCCAGTTTGTGTGACACACTATATTATGACATTTTATTTTCTGAGGCGTACTATACCCGAGGTTCTAAGAGTTTTGGTGACCAAGTGCCCATTTAAGAGCCAGCATATTATATGACTGCTGCACAGGAAAAGTGCACACATGAAAACAAAACATATTTTCCATCTCACGTCCACATTAAATTGCCAAGTTGTCCACTAACTTTAGCAAATGGCGCTAGCATTAGAACATGATTCCTCACAAAGTGCCACTAGTTGCCATGCAACCAGTAGCAACTAGACACTAGATATGGGGGTCGCAAGTAGCCGAGTAGTGTATTAAATGTAGGCAGAAAAGATCGGAGCAGTCAAGGTAAGTTTACAGGTAAGATTTTAGTAGGTTAAGTGAGAGGAAAAGACGTAGCCGGGCAGGACAAGAGGCACTTTTAGGTACAGTTAACTGAATTAACAACCTTTTCTTTTCTAAGGATCCATCTCAACCCTCATCTCTGTAGCCACAGGATGCATCCTCTCCTTCCTCCTGTCTTATCAGAACAACATGTCTTTCCTGTCCCTCCCTCTTTTAGTGGACAGTCACATACCTGGGTTTTAGCCTGCCTGTACAATGTCTCTTTCAATGCCTCCGACTCTAGTGAAGTGTTAAATATGTCTTTAACATCGAAGGGTTGCTCGTCACTGGCTGCTTTACGTAACCCCTCCAGGCTCTTGGGAAAGCTGGGCAGACCCTCCAGGTCCAAGAGAGAGCCCTCCTCTATACACCTGCACACCGAGGGATGGAGGGATGGATGGCAGATATAGGGCAGTATGGATGGAGGGATGAATGTAAATATAGACGTAAGGGAAGGGATAGATGGAGAGTTAATGCGATGGAGAGGTGAAGGAAAACAAAAGGAGGAAGTTGAGGTGAAAGGAAACATGAAGAGAAGAGAACAGCATAGGTACGATTAATAAAAGGACAGGTAGAGGGACTAAATTGGGGAAAAGGAAAAGAAGAGTAGGAGCAGAGGCTGAAACAGTCTTTTCTGAGGTCATTCCATGTTTTACTTCTGTCTAGTGTTTAGTACTGGCTTTAGTTATGATGAAAGAAGGTATCACGGCCGGTTCTGTTTAAAGGTTTGTTAATAGATCTGCTGTGGGAGTGTCCATGAACACTGACTCGTGTGGTTTTCTGTACAGTGAACAGAAGGAATACCTGCGAGTGTGTTCATAGCTCATAGCTAATGGAGCCGTCTCCGTCTCGTCCTCGTCCTCGTCCTCCTCATACGCTCCCGTTGTGACGGGAGACGGGGACTCGGGCGCCTCGTCGTGAGACTTCTCCGTCAGGCTGCCTTCCTCCTCCTCCTCGTCGTCACCCTCCACTTCCTCCTCCTCCTCCTCCAGCCCCTGGATGCCTAGCTTGGAGTTGGACAAACTGTGGCTGGGTGGGCGCTCCTCCTCAGCCTGGTCTGATCTGTAGAAGGGGTCAGAGGTCAAAGTAGAGAGGAAGTGTTAGTGATGTTTTTCCTTCTGTATTAGTGACATTTCAGAATAAGAAACAGACATTTAGAGCTCATATGAAGTTATGTTTATCCAGTCTGTGGCGCTGCATGAAAACAAATTCAAATATATACAGAAGCAGAAAAACACTTTTCTAAAATAATGAAACAAGAACTGTCTGAAGTTGTTTCTCTCTCTTAATAGCAACTTTTTTTGGCCCGATTCCTCTCAACAATCGTCAGCAAGGCACCGATGTTTTGATGGTGATTGTCTTACCAGATGTTCCTGTGGTGTGAGGTATGTTAAGTGCATTTTTTTTACTTCCCCCGATCAGCTCGATAGACCAATTTAAAATTGGAAATACTAAACATGTTCAACATTTACGGTGGGATATCCTGTTGTGTGTGGGGAACCCCGAGGACAGCTGATAACGCAGTCACGTGGGAAAGAACGACAGCCAATAGAGAACCCAGCTGACTGAAGAAGGAAGGACAACCACCACCGCCATGGCGGCCGAAACTAATGCCTGAGCTAACGCTAAACGTGAAGCATGAAGTCGTAGTAAGATGGAGCTCAGAAATGGAGGACCAACTTGTTGATTGGTGGAAACAACACAAGTGTTTATTTATCTTCATGACTTCATCCACTATTTTTATTTTTTTTTGTGAATTTTCAGTCCAAAGTAAAAACTAACATCACTAATTCTTCCTGCCCGTCGTCCGCCATGTTTGTTTACACTAAAGTCACGTTTGATACGTTTGAAATTTCCATTTTTTTGAGTCGGGACTCTTGTTGTTGATGAATCTGTTAGTGTGTGGTTGTGCTATTTGGGCCAAATCGTTGCTCTCCACACACTATAGGAAGAAAACTGTTAAATTGAACTTCACATGTTGTGGGGGGTCTCTCACATTTTCAACATCTGTTAAAGATCGGGTCGACGATGTTGGAAAGCTGGCATAATTTGAGAGTAACATCGCCTCAGGAGCTCCGTCTAAGTAATGGATCGCTGTCCGGGTGTAAAGATCATTTCAACCAATAGAACAGATAGTGGAGACTGGAGAACATCGTCAACCCTGCCTTTAAGATCTGAAACATATTTCAGTGTGGGCCAGCCTTTAGCTTCTGGAAAATGTGGATATGAGTGTGAGCGGTCTACCTAGCCAATCAGGGAGGGCCGGAGGGAAAAGACGCTATAAATCTGAGTCATGTGTCGTAACCAGAGGTTTTCAGAGAAAGATGCATAGAGGAACTAAAAGGGAGCATATCTCTGGTTCTACTGAAGTTTTTATTTTATTTTACAGATTGTCAGTACCCAGATTGACGTCTTTTAGTTTGTTCTCTGTCCCGTCTAGAGCTGCGTTTCCTGACCATCTAAAAGACATGACTCATCAGCAGCAGAGAGCGAAACATAAATAATCTGTTGACAGCGTGCACAGTCCAACTCCAGCGTCCACACAAACAACACGGGTGCTGACAGCCGGCCCTGGAGCGCTTTTCAAACGACCCCGCGCATGATTAATTGGCCCGCTCCTTCCTCAGACACGGAGCAGGAGATGGCCCGCTTCAGACCGGTTCCTCTACTACACCCTGTAACGGTGGAAGCGTACTCCGTGTGACTGAGGGAAGACGATGGCTGATCTGCAAACAGGCTATCAGCACACCGCCATTATGAGCTGCCATCTGTACATTTTCCAGCCAGCACCCTAACCCCCCCCCCCTCCATCACCCCCAGACCACGATGTCATGGCTCATGATATCATTTCCTCTGGGACGGCAAATTTACCCCCTCCATTTTTTTGCCACACAGTGGACATTTATCAACTCAGACAGGATTACCTCTGGGAAGGGGTGCACAGGGACAGGATTGGGTCACACACAGTGGGTGGGTAAATGCGGGTAGGGGGACTTTGGGGGGGGGGGAGGAGAAAGTTCTCCTCTTTCAATCTAGATTAAATATCACCATAATCAAATTGCAGAGCTGGTTGGCGGGGGGAAAAGTCCATGCCTGTGTACGGAGAAAGAAGCGTAGCTCTGACATAGGGGGCCCTGGGTTTTGTCATTTAGTCTAAACACGTCAGTCGGGTGTTTGTGTTAGCGGGCTGGGGGTACGGATATAGCGGGTGGATGGGGGAAGAGCTCCATCATCAGTGGATCTCTCTAGATAAATGCCTCAACCTGAGTCCCCCTCAGGGTCCAAACTGCCAGCCGTTGTAGCCCAGACAAGGAACCAGCTCCAACTGTATAGTTTCATCCAAACCATAGAGCTGGAGCCACGGTCCTCGTTCCAGCCCTAATTATAAGACCTGGATCGAGGTCTCCGAGGAGACAGATACCTCTTAGTCCTTCAACACTGCAGTTCTGGAAATATCTGCGTTCATCTAACTTGTTTGTTTGAACCTTCCCACCCCCGGAGCCTCAGCAGCGCTGCCTGAGCATCGCCGACGTCCCCCCAGCTTGGAAACTGCTCAAACAAAGTTTTCATGTGAAAACAAAGAGCTACCAGGGATTTTTTTTTTATTTTGACTGGCTGTGATGCTGAAAAAAAAGGGGAGAAACTATGCTGCGAGGGCGGTTAAGAGCGATTACAGATAGTCATCCGTGAGCGTGTGTTTGCGTTTCGGCGTTTGACTTCAGTCACTCAGAGGGAGAATAAACAGCGGGCTGTCTGGTGGGTGGACAGAAAGCGTAATACTTAGTCTGAATTACAGATATTAAAATGTCAGGACCAGCCTGTTGTGGATGAGACTCAGTATTGATCCCAGATGGCAGAGGGGCTAAATTGCCACTGGGTCTGCCGGCCATAATGCGTGTTGACAAGAGGGAGGAGGGGATGATGGAGGAAGAGACGGACAGAAAGTGAGACTACCAGAAAGGAATTCACATTGAGAACGAGAGCGAGATGAAGAGTATAGAGTCGAGGAAAGAGAGCAAACCGCTGACTGAAAGAGAAAAAGCATTTCATCCTCCTTTTCTTTTCCAATAAAGTCTTCGTGAAGCTTCCCACCAACTGAGCTACTAACACTGAAAGCACTTCAGGACTTAAAACAGGGTGTCTGTTTGGTTTAGAAGTAGTCATTTTACACGTTATGGTTTTTAGAGTGCAGAACAAACACACAGGATGATCGATCCTGCTGGAGTTACTGGTAAACAGATTCATTTACCAACTACAGCAGCAGGTATGAACTGCATTCTTCACAGAGACAGCTCTAGTGAAACTGTAGACATGGCTGAAATGTAAATTCCCTCCTCCACATAATTCTAAGCAGGTGTTAAAAGTGAAAAAAGAATAATTATTTAAAAACAAAATCAGCGTGCATACTAAATCTACACGCCTTTGTCCCACAATGCAGTGCACAAAAAACAATTAGAAGCAACACAGTCTACGTTCCAATACGTTTTCTTTATACTTTTAGTTCGTACTGCAGCTGCCCTTACAATTATCATAACATCACGCCCTGAACTTTGACCCTCTTGCTCATACTGTATTATATCCGGTGTGCAGAGGATTGTGGGTCAGAATATCCAGAAAAGCATGCTGGCTTGCATACTGCAAAATGCGACCGGATGTATTTAGTAGGACATCTTGGTATTTTTGGCATACTGCATTTGACGTACTGTGTATTGGGACGAAATCGCATACTATGCCCTACATGCTCATTACGTGTACTATCGTTCAACATACTTTAGTGTGAATAAACAGTAGCGTGTATCTTTTTTTTTTTATGTCGTCACTTCCTGAGAGCTTCCTTGCCGGTTGGAGACGTGTAACCATGGTAACCCGTGTCAAAACATGTGACCAAAACGATGGTTTGTGAGAATCAAAGTCTGAATTAATTTAGAATATATATTACGCCTGTAGCAAAGGGAATTCTTAAACTTACACTTAAATTGGAGCGTTATTGATATTACAGAGCTGTGGGTCAACTTCTGTTATGAACGTTGTCGTCACTACCGTGATAGTGCAATTTGCATACTATTGGTTTCATACTAAGGTTTCAGAAATACTAAAACATCTTAGTTGAATGTAATTTCAGATGCAACCTAAATCTTTTTCTTGCATATTAAATAGGATGGTCATATGGGTATTGGAACGCACAGTCACAGCTGCAAAAGTTAAAAACAAATGGGTGAAAGCAGCTGCAGTAAGAGCTTTGTTTCTTTTATTTGTGTTAAATTAAAAGTTGCAGTTAGATACACTGTTAATCCGAACTGTTAGTTAATCCGACTGTAACTACTGTCAGCGTGCAGTATGGAGTCGGGACACAGCTCTGATGTTGGTGACTATTGCCATACACACTCAAGCCACCAGAGGGCACTGTGCACTAAGTACTAGCATGCATGTTATTGTGCACAGGGAGAAGAAAGGGGCTAAAGAAGACTATGAGCACAACTGTGTGATAAGAAGCCACACTACAGTGTATACATACTTTCTTACAAGTAAAAGTCCTGCATTCTTAAGTAAAAGTACAAACATCAAAGTATACTTAAAATACTCATTATGCAAAATAATATATATCACATCATTGGATTATTTAATTATTGATGCAATGTGTTCATCCCATTAATGTTGCAGCTGATAAAGGAGGAGCTCATTTGAACTACTTTAATAACTTGGTAATACATCGTTAGTTGATTTATACTTTGGATTAAGAATCTGAATCTGCAAAGTAGCTAGTAACATAATATTTTCAAATCAATGTAGTGGAGTAAAAAGTACAATAATTCCCTCTGAGATGTAGTGGAGTAGAAGTATGAAGTTGCATAATATGGAAATACTCAAGTTAAGTACAAGTACCTCAAAATCGTAGTTAAAGCTGAAGTAGGTGAGATTGGCGCAAAAAAGTTATTTTTATAAAACGGTCGCTATATCGTGACAGTAGTAAATGAAACAGGTAACCTGAACAAATCATGTTCCTCTGTGTCCTCCGGTGCTCCTAACAGCATCTGCAAGATTTCACAGACCGGAGGAAAACAAGCAGTAAGAGCTGATCTGCTGTCCAGCTGCCGTCTATGAGAGCCGGCTGTCAATCACTCGCAAACTCCGACCGAACGGTCAAACTAGGCAGCGCTGATCAAATATGAATCAATATTCTGTTACGTTAATGCCTATTTCTCTCCTCAGATGTTCTCAGAATCATCTCGTAGCACGGTTTAGCTGGAAAATGAGAAAGTTTGTGACGCCGCCGCCATTGTGAAATCAATAGGAACGCTCTCTCTCTCTGAAATGACCTGTGATTGGTCAAAGCCTCTCGTCACGGACTAGATGTTCTAAAGCCTGAAAACAGAGCCATGAGGAGGAGCAGAAGTCTAGTTTTCTCTCAGAACACTTGAATTACAATATGCTGAAAGGTTATCATGGGATGTCTGCCCAATGATGCCAAAAATATACTGAAGCTTTAAATACAGTACTTAAAGAGGAAATGTAGACTATTTAGTTAAATTCCACAACTGTTTGTATGTTTGTCCCTGCTTCTCCATCAACACCTGTCAGGTATCAAAAATGTCTTCTATGTGAGGACATTTCACCATTTTTTGTTTTGTTTTGCTCCAGAGTCAGGATTACAGTTGAGGTTGGGGTAAGAATCCGAGCTTGGCATGAGGAGAGGAGGGTTAGCCTCATGGATCAAATGTAATCACTGAAGGTCTTTCCAAAAAATTGTAATACAAAATGTGGTCCGTGTGAGCAACTTTTTCTTGTTACCTCTTATCCGTGGAGCTGGAGGCCTGGTTCATCTCACTGTTGGAAATGAAGTTGCGGATTTCTGAGAAGTACGAGTCCTCCTTCTCATCTAAAAGTGCATGATTGTCTGGCTCGGAGTTTGGGGAGGAGATGGTGGTTCCTAGGTTGGAAAGCATCCCGGACTGTTGGCTCACTGTCGGGGAGGGAAAGCGATGCAGACGTACACATCCACACGCATAAACACACATGTACACACACACACACACAAAACCAAACACACAAGCATGATTAGTTTGATGATCCTCAGACATACATAATAGATGAGTTTAAGGAAAATGCTGAATATTATGACGGTTATTATTATACACATTATTCACATTTTAATACATCACAAAGCTGCATGTGGTTAAAACTTTGTGAAACTGGGTTGAACATATTTTAACAAACAGCGGTCATGGAATAGACGATAATCAGTGACAGAAGACAGAAGACAAGCCTCGGTACATGAGAGGCTTTTATATCATCTCTGTTCTTACAACTTCTTGCATGTTTTTACATGACCTTTTGAAAAGCATAAAGAAGGAAACCACGGTTACATACTGTGTTGCAGTTAACTGAGGAAATCCTTTTTTTTTTGCTAATTTGCAGACACTTCAATTTCGTTTCGTCTTTCTCAGATAGCGATAGATAGTGGAGAGATGACAGGAAACGATGGAGACGGAGAGAGAGAGAGACTGAGGACGCTGCGGTTCATGGTCGGCATCTTAACCCCTAAACAACATTGTTTTAAAATCGACCTGTTTTATGTGTTATACTAACTGGATGTCGTGCTCATTCACTTCGTCTGCTTGTATTGTTTGTGTTTATTGTTGTAACAGTGTTTGTGCTGCTCTCTTGGCAAGGTCACTCTTGAAAAATGTACTGTGAGACAGTCATTGTTGATGCAGCATCCCCAACGCATCACCTTGAAGGGGTTTATCTCACAACAATGACCCACCAGCTGTACATTATCCTGCTTATTACACGGCTACTTACTGAAGAAATCAATAATGTGACACAAAAACAGTCCTCCAGAGTCCAACATCAAAACTGCGCCCATAGCAACGGTCTGTTATAAAGAAATAACAGACCGTAGAACGCCGTGATTGACCAATCAGAATTGAGTATTCAACAAAGCCGTGTAATAAATGTATTTAACATCTGGGGCAGTCCATCATTTTGTCTGTTTTTTTTCATCCGAGAACACGAAAATGATAAAGAAAAGTTTGTAAAACTGTCCCATATGAACTGAACCGAACTGTACTGGTTACTCTTTTCTTTTTCCTTAAAAGACGTGTTTGACTTGTGGATGTGGAGACAAACTTGAACCATACTTTAGACTTTATATTTAGGTTGCATTTACAGGTTTAGAAAAATATTTGTAACATTGGTCTTTGATGAATCACGGTGGTATTTAAGGGGAAAAGATGTGTTTAAGTTACGGATGTTTTCTTAGTCGGAATCTCTGCATCTTTTACATTGAATACTTTTAGCAGATGCTATTGTTAACTTTAATTTGACTCAGAATTAGGAATCAAGGATTCATCGGAATCAAAACATCTGTGCACTCATCATTGAATTGCCTCGTATTAACATACTCATAATGGCATCCCTTGGTATTTGAGAGAGTGAGTTTGCAGCAGTTTACAGCTCCACTGGGTTATATATTATCAACACTTTCTCATCCCAACTCGTCACATACGGCCGCTTTGTCAAAACCACTATAGTTAGATTATGGAAAGAGCAACATGGTTGGGCTTAAGACTACTACGTTTGTACAGTGAAAATGAAACTGAACGTTGTGAACACGGGACGCAAACAAACACCTGATTACAGCGTGACATACGGGACACGAACAGCGGTCTCCTGGATGAAAGCCTTGTGTTTGACCCATCCACCTCCCCTTCCGCCCGCCCTGTGTGTCTTTTTCGTTCTTTAAACTACGTCACCACACTCCCCGTGCACTTTCTCTGAGCGTTTCCTGTTTTCGCGAATGGGTTTACACTGTCGTTCGCCGACTGCTGTGACAAAACCTCAGTATTTAACGCTTTGGGAATGAGAACTGGCTGCTATTATATAATAAGTTGCATAAGGTGGAAACAAAGTGTACTGCCTTGTTTCTGTCATTTGGAATTTACAAATGTTAGCACAATTGTGAAGCATGGTTCACTTGGATGTAAATGCTCAAATACGCAATCACTCAGTTAAAAGGTTTCTGTTCCATCCATATTCAGTGGCGTGCTTCCACGCTCAGCATAAAAAAGGCTGTCTTTGGCAACACGGTAGGAAAAGCAAGAGTGTGAAATCTTTAATTAAGTGGTTTTCCTACTTCAAATCATTCGCAGCACCAAGCTCAACACTTTTTTAAGGTGAAGATTTAAAATTTTTCCAAATGGGTAATGTGAGCCGTTCATTATTCAGTCCATTAATGTAACACATAATACCAAGTCCCTGTTTAATAATAATAACCACATTTTCTGTTCTCACAGCCTCACTTCTCTCAGAGAAAACTGAGTCACAGATGTTGCAAAACTGACCAGGAATGTTCTCGTGCTCGTGCTTCTTGAGATGGCGGTCCAGGTTGGTTTGCTGACCGAAGCAGCGGTTGCACAGGTGACACTTGAAGGGTTTCTCCTTGTTGTGGATGTTGCGGACGTGGCGTTGAAGATTGGATGAGATGCTGAATGAGCGGTCACAGTATTTACACCTGCCGAAGAAAAACAGAAGGATGTGAACGTGGGTTGAAAGAGCAGCAGGAGAGAGAGAGAGCACGGACTGCTCTTCAACCGGAGACGGAGGCAGAGTTCGTGACGATTTTATAATCCACCTGCTGTTTAAGGCTCACCAAAAAACATACTGGGACTTTAATGAAGGAGCTGGAAAGAGTCCTAAAACCTGGAAATGAGTTAGTATTTTAGCACTTCCGGTTCCCTCGTTTGGAAGTCAATGGGTTTCTAGTTAAATGCCTAAAATATAGTCTGTGGTTGAAGACATTTTAACGGTTTGTTCTACGACACAAAACACGTCAGAAATAACCCCAATCGTGAATTTTTAAGCTTTTATGTGTCTTAAAAAAGGCGGTTGCTACCAACTTCATCACGCCGACTCGTTCTCCTTTACTGCCTTGTTGTGTAAACTCGCGTTCATGTGACCGTGGTGTAGTTCGTTTATAGCCTAACATTAGCTTTTTTACTTCTGGCGATTGCATTTACGCTTCAAAAATCATAAAAGTGGTGTGTAAGTATCATAAACGTGTGCTTCACGGAGCTTATTTTCTGCAATAATCCAAAATCCAATGGAACAATCCCATTGTTCCCTGGAGCACTCTATGGAGATTTCCAATCTGATACCAGAGATCCCAAAATAACATATATTTACACCACAGTGTGTGGAACTCATCGGGATCACAGTTATGTAAGTAGAATTAGGCCAGAAATTGTTTCAGCCGAGCAAAAGCAGAATAAAAAGCAGTGCCGAGCAAAGGGATGTCAAGTGTGGAGAACAGCAGGAACACAAGCAGACAGAGGGAAATACATCAGTGACAGCATCTGTGATCACAAAGAGCTGGACTGAACTAGAACAGAATACCTGTAGGGTTGTTCCCCTGTGTGTGTCCGCAGGTGTCTGGTGAGGTTTGCCGAACGAGGGAAGATTTTCCCACAGTACCTGGAGGGGAGAACGGACAGGAAGGCAGGGAAAAGGGTGGTTGAGTAATCGGTGTATCTTATTGTAACATAATGCAGTTTCATGTACTGGAAATAACACGCCTCGCAGCACCACAGGGCGCTTACCTGCAGGAGTAACGCTCCTTGCCCTTGCGGAGGATGGCGTCTGAGAGGGAGGGTGGCGGTGAGCGGAAGTTGAACAGTGGATGAGCGTGTTGCAGTGAATTGGGCGGCGCGTCCAGTTTTAGAGCGCCAAAGCTCTCGAGCTTCTCTGTCATGTTCTCCATAGCTGACATCTGAGGAGGAAATGGGAACAGGAGATCAAACATTTTGATGAGAATCAAGAGAGATTTCTTTACTTTCTAAAGTAGATCACATTCATTCAACCAGATTGTTGTATTTGGTTTAATTAGAAACCTTGTAGTGATAAGCTCAACGCAACAGTTCACTCTAATATGTATTTATATATATTTATATATTAGGCCTGTCAAAGGGCAAATTCTTTTTAATGCCACTAATTTCTTTAACGCATTAACGCAACTTTTTTAATTAACCTCTTAAAAGGTTGTTGCCTGTTGGGCTGCAGTTTGCCATGTTATGATTGGAGCATACTGTTTTATGCTAAATGCAGTACCTGTGAGGGTTTCTGGACAATATCTGTCATTGTTTTGTGTTGTTAATTGATTTCCAATAATAAATATATACATATATATGCATACAGCAGCATATTTGAGTATTAAATACTTGACAAATCTCCCTTTAAGATACATTTTGAACACATAAAAAATTGTTCGATTAAATATTTTAATCGACTGCGAGGCCTAGTTTAATTAGAAACCTTGTAGTGACAAGCTCAATGCAACAGTTCAATCTAATATATATATATATATATATATATATATATATATATATATAAATATATGTGTGTGTGTGTGTGTGTGTGTGTGTGTGATTAAAGAGCAAAGGAAGCATTGAAAACAAAGACACAATGTCAGAAAATACAGGGAGCGAGGGAACGAGACAGAGAGCGGAAGCTTTGAGGAAGCAGTATATCAGAGGTTAGCCTTGTTGTTTGTGCTAAAGGCGAGTCACCTCCGTGACCTATAACACATTCACAAACGCTCAAGTACCATTCCTCCAGTACACCCCCCACCCCACCTCTCCATACTCCCTCACCTCCAGCTTCAGTGCTTTGTTCTCTCCCTCTTACCTTCGTCTGCCGAAGCTACTACTGTTTGCAGGCCGGCACAAACTGGCTAAATGAGGCATTCAAGGAGCCCTGATTGGAGCTGTACAATATAGTTTGAGATACCCCCGACTGATAGCCGCTTCCTCTCCGCTAGCGAGCTTGTGTGAACAAAGGGGGAGCCAGTTATGTAGGAGTTTATTTGCCAAAAACAGCTTACATCCTTCCTTTTTTTTTAGTGAATACGGGGACGGGAGAGACAGGGACAGACACTGCGTCTCGATGTGTTTATTCGCAGTCTGAGAACGGGTGGAGGGGTGGAGGGTGGCGGGGGCGATTCCGTCATGAGACTGAATTAGAGGTGGCATTGTGTTTGGATCACTGGGAGGATCACAGCTGAGACACTCTGATATGAGAAGTCTTTACGTGGGAAAACGTTCCATCCTGGGGAAATTGATCAGTTATAACATGATGCCTTATCATCCAATTACGAATAATACAATGTTATAAGTACAGGGTGAATGTAAATGAGATTATGTCATTTTTTTGCTTGCAAATTACAAAACAAATCCATGTTAGCTCTTCTTATATCATTAATTTGCAAAGGCATAACTACACATATGTGTGTAACGTCATACGGTATATGAAAGTGTGTAAATGTATCTGTCTGCCTTTGCACCTAAATGAGTGTTTTGCAAAGTCACAGTTGATAGAGGACACAGATTTCCAGGTCAGATTAAACCGTTTCCCCAACGAGAACCCCCCCATTCTCCTGGAGACAAACACAGGATGTCCTTGATGGACACGGTGCTATTATCTAGCCAGCCAGCCAGCCACAGAGAAAAAAATGAAAAAAGAAAAACTTGGAAGGGGTTGAGTTATTAGCTGGCCTGTGGGCTCCCAGTACATGAAACAATGCCACGGCCAAGATTAGCGTGGCCAAGAGAGGCAGTTTGTCACAATTCAAACGGTTATTATTCTCTCTTTTATTAATACTATCATTGCTTGTAATCAAGACTCGGGAGAGGCAGGGAGGGGTCTTGGGACAGTCGAACAATGTGACTGATTATCAAAGGGGCTGCGATAACAGACTGTGTCTTCTGAAAAAAAAAAAAAAAGGTAGAAGTGACGAGGTACACACAGGCGCCATTCGGCAAACAAAGGAAGAAATCGTACAGAACCCCTTGAGAAAATAACATCCACGCTGTGGAATGATGGTGCGCAGGGTCCTATCAATTCAGGTTGCAGCAGCGTGGGAGGCAGGAGTGAGGTATTTTCACATAATACATGGTTTGAAAATAATAGTCGATTGCATCTGGGAATAATCAGCCTGTATGCGATACCTGGAGGTCGATTCCCCTGTTTGGTATTCCCTCGCTGTAGTTTTTGTTCAAAGTGCTGTTTTCTACCTAAGATTAGAAACCAAGTGCCTTCCTTAGAGTTGAAATGTGTGTGCTGTGAGCTTACCTGTGGATGGAAGAGTGGCGCTGAGGGCCTGAGGAATTTCTCCTTCAGCGCTCCTACAGGGTCGAGTAGCTTCCTCTTCTCCACCCTGCTGGACCAACAACAAGGCAGAGGGTTACGTACCAAGGTCAGAGTTCATCTACGACCTCCCACCACACACCAAACCAACACATTCTCAAATACCGCCGCTTGGCCAGTGTGCCCCTCGGCATCGGAGACCGACGCACAGGGTACCCCTTCTTAAGTTACTTTTGGACGGGGCAGGGACGGTATGTCAATATACGCTTGTTATAGACAGTTTCCTTTCAAAATAAACTTCCGTTTTCACAGGAAGTTAGCTTTAGGCAACACAACCACTTAGTTAGGGTTGGGAAACGGTCGTGGTTGACGTTAACTTCACTGACTAGTGACTCACGGGACTCACAGGGCTGATGATACTAACGACTCACATGACTCACGACTCAAGGGACTCAAGATACTAACGGCTCATGTGACTAACAACTCATGGGACTCATAGGACTACAAAACGGCGGTATTTGACGAGTGAGTGCAGGTAGACTAAGCACCGACTTCTATCATCTTCAATGTGTGAACATAAAGTAGCAGTGTCTGTTCTAATCGGTGCTGAAATACCTGTATATGGGGTCCATGAAGAATGCTGAGGGCTTGGCGTAGTGCAGTGGTGGCGGCTGGTGTTGCTGTGCCTGTTGCTGCTGGTGCTGGGCGATGGCAGATTGGTGCAACGACTGGGAATGGGGGTGAGGAAACCCAGCTGGGGTTTCGTCCTTGATGGAGGTCCCCTTTCCAACTCCAAAGATGAGGTTCTTTCTGTTTTGTAGCTCAGCCGCTACACCGTTATGACCACCTCGGCTCCGGCCGCCAATGCTGAGGTCCAATGGCTGTTCTTCACCGCTAGATATTGCTAAAGGTCCACTACTGCTCCCAGTGCTACTGTTGGGGTTTGAGGGGTTTGTTGGGGTGGGAGGGGCTAACTTGGTCTCCTTGGGCTTGGTGAGATCAAACGGTGACTCCCCTGTGGACGCAGGAGCTCCTGGGGCGCCAGAAACCATCTTGTGCAGCTGCTCGCGAGGCGACTTGGGCTCCGCCTTAAAGAACATGCTAGGATTGAGGGCACTCCGATCAGGGCTGAAGGGATAGAGGGAGTTGTGGAAGTTGGGCAGAAACTGGAAGGGAAACATGGAATGGTAGGGCAGTGGACCGATCTTCTTCTCCTGATGGAGACCAATCAAACCTGGACCGAAATATTTCTCAGCAATAGAGGCGATGGCTTTGATGGAATCTGTGGTGGCTGCGTTGGCGTTCGTGTGGGTGGGCGGGAGGGCCTGCTCATCAGGCGGAGGGAAGAAGGAGTGCTGGGAAGAAGCAGAGGCGAAAAAGGGACGATCGATGGCGAAGTTCCCAGAACTTGACACGGCCGATATCAACGCACTGTTCGTGTCTTCTAACTGGTGGCCTTCTTGACTCGATATGACCCCAGATGGCTTCCTTCTTTTACCACTTCGCTCACGTTCACTCTCTCCGTCGCTCTCCAGGTCAGAACCATCACCCGAAGCGGTACCAGTGGTGGTGTCCAAATCTGTCCCACTCGTGGTATTAACGTCTTCGAGGTCACTACCGTCAGACATGTCCGCCATCTTAGATTTCTGCTTGGCCTCTCCAGAAGACAAATCCAGTTTGTTCTCTTTTTCTTTGTCTTCCAGCTGACTCAAACTGTCACCTCCGTTGCTGTTTGTGGAGCTAACCAGGGACGGCGGAGGGGCATCTAGGGGACTCCGAGGCAGTTTCACCTCCTGACCGCCGCCCAGCGGGCTCTTTAGCAGCGAGCTAGCCGGCAATAGAGGAGGCCGTGGATACAGTGACGGGGAGAAGATACCTGGGAAACCATGAGGGAGGGATGGGAAGCTGTGGGGTCCCGTGGAGAAGGGCAAGCCGGCGTGAGGGTGAGGTCGAGAGGGAAAGTAGTCAGTGAAGCCTAAACCGGACTGGGTCAGACCTGGAAGGTGGGGGTGGTGGTTCTTGATCTTGGCCATGATGGGGCTGGAGCTCATGGGGATGCCGGGGTTGAACATCCCGGCCGGGGAGCCGTAATGGTTTTTGCCCTCGCAGAAGCGGCGGTGCTTGTTGAGGGAGGAGGTAGTGCTGAACAACTGGCCGCAGTCCTTACACTTGATCTGGGTGCGGCAGTCAGCGTGCATACGCTTGTGGCGGCAGAGGTTGGAGAACTGGGTGTAGGATTTGTGGCACACCTCGCCTGGGGGAGCAAAAAGACGCAGCCCATCAGGGCCTGGTTAAACCCATTTTAACACTGTCTCTAACTTTGTATACCAAATCAACTGCAACACATAAATCTGAATGGAAACTGCTGATGAAAATGAAAAAAGACTGTTTTTATGGATGAAACCAACCACTCATCCTGCAAATTGAAACTGCCAAATCATTCCTAATCTACTGCATCTACATTGTATGTATTTTACAATATCAACTGAACATATGCAAGCAAGAACATGTATCTAATTACCTTAAAGGGACTGTATGTAAGTTTTTACACGCACAAACGTTTTTTTATTGCCAAATTTGTGAACAGGTTGCAACCAAAACCTAAAAAATGAG
This sequence comes from Sebastiscus albofasciatus, assembly GCA_916701655.1. Classification (NCBI taxonomy): domain Eukaryota; kingdom Metazoa; phylum Chordata; class Actinopteri; order Perciformes; family Sebastidae; genus Sebastiscus; species Sebastiscus albofasciatus. Next base: position 37,909 of record CAKAOI010052457.1, read on the forward strand.
ACCATCCATTGGGCCCATAGAGCAGGCGCAGTAGCGTTTTCCTTTAACTCCACCTCCCAGCCCTCGCTCCAGCCTCAGTCTGGGTCTCATTCACATGAACGGAGGAAGGGAAATAACTCTGGATTCCACTATTAGTACGTTTTACAACTTTTAGGACCTAATGATTTAAATACGGGATATTCAAGTGTTCATAAAGGGAAGATGATTCACCTCATCCGCCGAGTTACAGACATCTCTTTCCCAATGTAAGTCTATGGAAAAAAGCATTTTTGGGCACAATGGCATCACGTGACAGACACGGAAGTTGTAGTACTGCCGTTTGGCCACTACGAAAAATTGCTTCAAAGCCCGGCGCTCTTCCTGGGGCTTGGAAATATATAGTGGTATTGTGGTTTTAGCTGGCTAATGTTGCTAACGTTAATCAACACGCTGCCTGTCAATGACCGATGCTCGCTTGCGTCTACGTAATGTAGCGTGAGCACAAGCGCGAGCATCAGGATGCTGACTGTCGTTGACTTAACGGCCACATGTGTCACTGTTAACAAGCAATTTCTGATTTTAACATAGAGTCCCTTTAAGGAGAGCAAAATATAGGTATCTGATCCATAATTAAAAATGATTTGAGTTTATTTTTTCATTATTATAGTAGTAGTAGTAGTCCAAACTAATCTAAACTATATGTCAAAGTTTTGCTGGAAAAAAAAGGAGTTTCATTTTATTATTTACAGAATATAATCAAATTAATAGCAATAAACACATGATCCCTAGACCTGTATGCTCGGTTCAGACAACGTAAACAGGATCAAGTCGGTGTACATGGAGAAGAAAGAGACTGCAGGGTGATGGAGAAGTAGATGTGTAAAATAAATGGACTGTTACAGTAAGAATAAGGCGGTTCTTTCACTTCCAAAGCTCTCACTTACAGATAAAGGGTTTGACACTGCTGTGGATGTGCTTATGCTGCTTGAGGCCTGACGAGGTGGCAAAGGTCTTGCCACACTCGGGACACGTGTGAGCGCGCGCCCCCACGTGCTGGGAGCGGATGTGACGCTGAAGGTTGCTGGGATCTGTGAACACCTGAAATATGAAAAAATACAATGTACGCTATGTATGATTAACAAAAACAAAATGCTGTTTCTTTCAGAGATCTATGTCCAGTACCATTATGAATGAAGACTTTAAAAAAACAAACAAGACCAGTGGAATTTCTGAAGCAGGTAAAGCCTGTGTGTCCAGTGCACAACTTACGTGCCGGATATGCTGTACCTTATCACAGTTTTCACACTCAAAACGCTTGCCGCTGTCATGTGACATCTGGTGACGGATGAGGTTGGACTTCCAGTTGAAGGCTTTGGGGCACTGGTCACACTTGTACTCCCTCTCCTCTGTGTGGACTATCATGTGTTGGCCCAGACTTGAGAAGGAGAGCACAAGACCATCAGTGAAATCAATAAATCGTACAACTCATGTGCTGAATGTGTATATCTATATTATGAAGTGTGGCAGAACTTGTTATCTGTGTACCTGTACTCATTTGGGAAGATCTTCTCACAGTCTTTACACTCGTGGACGGGCTCGTCGCTGTCCTCACGCTCCTGTTTGAAGTCCTCTCTCAGTGTGTCGAAGATGGAGCCGGTGCTGGAGCATGAATACTTCTGGTGCCGCCGCAGCTCCAGCGTCGAGGAGAACAGCTCATCGCAGTCTTCACAGCGGTACATCTGCTCGTCTGCACGTACAAACACACATTTGTTTAGCCATCACACAATAAAGCTTCCTGATATATATAATACCCATTGAAATCCACCTTAAATGCTTGAATAAATACTTTCACACGTGTTTGATATGAATAATACAGCATATGTTTTTTGTTGTGATGTTGTTTGACATTAGGAATCTACTTGTTAAAAATACTAAATTCATTATTTATTCCTGTTCATCCTATAAAACATTTTAAATAATAAAAAAATATGAAAATATTTATCAAAAAGTAAAAAATAAACTGAACGAAAAAACTCTATTTCTCTATTTTAGTTATTTTTTGGGTATAATTTTCAGACAATTTTCACATATTTTTAAAAAATATTTTTTACTATTTTTTTCACATATTTTATTAATAATTTTCCGTAATTTTTCTTTTTTTGTTGATATTTTTCACTAATAATTTCCCGACATTTTCGGATATTTTTCACATATTTCCGAATGTTTTTTCATGCTTTGAGGCTCTTTAAAAATAGATGTTATTTTATTTAGTTTTCACATATTTACAGCCACTGATGTTATTAATAACAGGGATTCTGTGAAAGATACATATAGTACCTTTAATGGATTAGTTGTTTGGTCTATAAAAAGTCAGAAAATGTCAATCAGTGTTTCCCAAGAAGCCCAAGATGACTCCTCAAATGTCCACTACACAAAGATATTCAGTTTACTGTCATAGAGGAGTAAAGAAACCAGAATATATTCAGCTTTAAGAAGCTGGAATCTGAGAGTTTTCACTTTTTTCCCTTAAAAAATTACTTAAACCGAGTAATCGATTATCAAAATAGTTGCCGATTAATTTAATACTTGACAACTAATCAATTAATTGTCATTGGATTTTAATGTATGCAAACAAAACTACAATTTATAGGAGAGTCAAGACAAAAGCAACTTTGCTGTGCACAAAGAAACAATGAAGTGCTGCTTTGCATCCTGTATTTACTAACTCCAGCAGAACGGAGCATCCGGTTGTATATAAAACTACTAAACAAGAAGGGAAATCTATTATCTGTGTTAGTTACAGCTAAATAGACTCCCAATTCAAGTGGTAAAAGCAACAATCCTGCAATTGACATTCACATAAAATGGAAATCAATTAGCAGTGAAATGCAGCCTTCATTAACAACAGTTAATTGCTTGTTAAAAGCAAGTGTTTGCTGGAGACTGTAGGTGTAATAGCACACAGGGGAAACAATAGGGGCCGGTCTTCCCCTTCCATGTTGATAACCTTTACAATACTTCTCACCGCCAAGGTCAAATACATAAAGCTCGGGCCAGCTTTTTCAATAGCAAGTTCCTGAGTCAGACGCCAAGTTCAACAGATCGGGGGGGAAAGCCCAGTGGAGTGTCTTTGTGCACGGACATTAATGTGTGTGTGTGTGTGTTTATGTGAACGTTTTCTAAAAAGAATGAGCCACGAGGAACAGAGGTAAGCAGGGGCACAGTGGCGCCAACCCCATGGTGATTTCAGCGCCAACCTGCCATACCCTCTTTGCCATGACCCAGAGTCACCCCCCACCAGGTGTCCCAACACGCCATGCACACACCCATCCATCATTTCAAAGCTGCACTAAATGAGTTTATCCAAAAATGACTTACAGTGCACGGCTCACCTGTTTTCTACTGCTTGTGAACCGTTTATCCAGCTGGAAACTTCTTGGGCACATTAAAAGGGCATTAGTGTAGCAACATCAATGTGTCTGACCTTGGGGAGAAGGATAAATGACCTTCTGGTCAATGGGCCATTACGCTGAGCTCAAATGCTAAACTAACTCGCTCACTTTGACACCCCAGTGTGCACATATTTCATGGCGAGTGTTTTGCTCTGAAGCGCATACATCTCAGCACTCAGATACTTTTGTGTGGCGCCCTTTAAGAGCGGGATATGTGGTGGAACCTTTAATGGATGCACCCGCTTGAGGAGTATCTTTTAAAGGTCCCATATCGTGCTCATTTTCCGGTTCATACTTGTATTTTGTGTTTCTACTAGAACATGTTTACATGCTGTAATGTTCAAAAAACACATAATTTTCCTCATACTGTCTGCCTGAATATACCTGTATTTACCCTCTGTCTGAAACACTCCGTTTTAGTGCATTTCAATGGAATTGCGTTGCTAGGCAACAGTTTGGGTCCACGTTTATTTCCTGTCAGCTGATGTCTTTCACATACACTACAACCAGGAAATAAACTGGGAAACATTTAGAATGTTTATGTTTAAAACGGGGTAATGGTCTAAATATTGTATATTTGTGACATCACAAATGGACAGAAATCCTAACAGCTTGTTTCAAACGCACAATTTCTGAATACGGGCTGCTGTGTGTGTTTCTCCATATATTGAGTGTTTTGATAGTTTAACAGTATTTATAAAGCACTTAAACCTGCTTTATAATATAAAAGACTCAGAAATCTCACTTTTTACAATATGGGACCTTTAAATGAAAACTTATACGTTATCTTGTTGTTGTTTTTCCAAAGCAGAGTTCATTTTATGAGTTTTTTCCTCCAGCTTTGCTGCTTATAGCTAGAGAAAGAGTAATATTTGATGAGCATGTTGCATAGGATTGCACAGGATGTTTTACCCTCGCAGTACGTCCTGCTATATATCTGTTAAACTATGTCGATACCTTCTGAGACTATACAAACAGCTGATGTGTGGAAACCTACAGAGTTCAAAGGATTATTTGTAACCTCTACACACGGTTTACCCGTGTAGTTTCCTTCATGCCATCAGCGTGGATGTTCTCTTTATCTTGCTCTGACATCTTTGCTCTCTTCACTATTTGCTATTTATTTCTGTTTCCACTGTAGCCTGTTGCCATCGTTTTCTGTCTTCATATGAATTTCACCTGGTTTGTTTTAGTTGTTCTAAGTTTAACATATCCTTTGAAAAGGAGTGCGTGTGTGTGTGTGTGTGTGTGTGTGTGTGTGTGTATGACGAAAGTACTTGCAAACCCCTCTTGCACTCAGGTGTGTGTTTCAGTGACGATTCACGTATATAAAAGGTGCTTGCGTGCACCAGCACCAGCGTGCCTGTGTTTTTTCAGTACGTCTGGTCTGGGCGGGTAGGGTGGTGGTGGTGGTGGTGGTGGTGGTGGTGGTGTGGGGGTGGGGGGTTATAAAGGGGAGACTAATAGCTCTCTGGGAGACGAAGGGAAGCACAATTATGTGCAGTTTAGCAGCTAATCTGGGAGCATGGGTGAGGTCTCAGGGGACTCCTCAAGTCCTCTACTTCAAATTCCTTCTCCGATAAGCCCGACACAGAGAGCAGGGCTGCACTGCCAAGCTCCCACTCAGCCCTGCTACCTTTCTCTCTCTCTCATATGGACACAAAATCATCCCTCCAGTAGGTGACTGTCTCTCTTTGTCCCTTTCTGCTTTTCTGTCTCTCTCACTCACAAATAAAGGTCTTCAAACAGCAGACTTCATCGCTCTCTCACACCAACACACAACGCCAAAATACTTTGGCTCTGACACACACATTCTGAGTGTTTCTCTTTTTTCTCTCTCTCTGCATCCCTCCCTCTCTCTATATATATTCCACATACATACACGCAGAGGAATTGAACAAATCATTTACAAGTCCGCTCCATCTCTTGACGCACCCCGTACAACATGTCAATCTGCTTCTTTTTCAATAATCAAGCTTTTGAGCTCCCGTTTCCTCCCCGTCCCTTTTGGCATGGAGATCTGTGCACAAAACTGTGCATCACGCAGAGGAAACAAAAACCCCTGGTGAACTGCAGAGCATCTCACGAAACATCTTGTTCTCCCCCTTCACCGTTTTATAGTCAATGACAAGCAAGAGTAATCAGATTTCTTTTTTTTTTTCATCCGTGGTTCCAGAAAGACTGGAAACACAACACAAAACAATGTTACCTGACAACAGCACTTCACCACAATAAGTCCAAGATGTTTAAAAGAAACACAGCGGAACTACGGCCCCTTTTCCGCCTAAGTGAACTTTGAAAGAAAAAAGCCCAGATAGATCGACAGCGAACGGACGTCCAAGTTAGATTGTGAGATAAAGATATTGGGATATATTCAGTCTGACGTATAGAGGCACGGTTGAAAGGTAGTGAGTAGCCTACAGTGAATCAGGTTACCCACTCAGATGGTTGAGAGCACCTCAAAACGTGACGCACTTTGAAATGTGAGCCAGTAGGCCTACAGTGAACAGCAAGGTGTGGTGGAGCTCTTAACACACACGATATTACAGATTGTAGAGTTACAACGGAACGTAAAGATCAAACTAATATATAGGGATGTACCGATACCGGATCGGATATCGGTCACAATGAGGTCGATGTATTCAATTCAATATTTATATACTATATACATTGTATACTGTAGTTTTTATTCCAATATTTGTCGCTGCATAAAATAGGTTGACGATTTTTTTTTTTACCAAGTTGCTGGTGTACGATTTATTATTTTAATAATAAATACCAATTCAGTAAATTTATAGCTATGTATTTATTGGTCACGTTTTGTTTTACAAAGTTAGGAAAATAATTGGCCTGTTGTTTCATTACACTTAAAAGAATGATCCCAGTCACTTCCACACAGTGAGTTTATTAATTAAAGACCGGTATCGGATTGGTATTTAGTATCGGCTGATACACAAAACCCCAGGTATCACCATCAGTATCGGGACTGAACAGTCGGATCGGTGCATCCCTGCACAGTTATTTATTTGGGAGATAGTTAGATAGAAGTTAGAAAGTATATATTATTATTTATTTTTATTTTTATTTTTTTTTTCCTTAACAATTATCAATTGTAATTTTTTTTAATGATTTAACAACCATATGTGCTGCTTCTGTTATTTATTTTTAATGGGGATATTAAAAGTAACACTAAAAACACCAAATAGGTTTGGTCGAGGATATTTTTCTTTTTCTTTTTTTTTTTACCTGGGAACCGCCGATTCCCAGGGGCATCAAGTCACTGAACGCATCACTAACTGCATGGTGAAGCTGATACCAGATCAGCCTTTAATGGACGTCACTAAAACCTCCAAAAACGCTTCAATTTCTAGGGACAAACTGCGACGTTGACTTGTGAATAGAAAGATATTATCTTTATTATTATTATTATTATTATTTTTTAATTTTATTTTATTTTTTATTATTATTATTATTGTTATTATTATTTTTTTTTTGGCTGAAATGTGACTTTCAAAGTGTTCTTAAGGATATGACTTTCTAATCATTCCTGTAGATATTATTATTATTATTATTATTATTATTATTATTATTATTATTATTATCATAATTATTTGTATTATTATTATTATTATTATTTGTATTATTCTTTGGCTGAAATGTGACTTCCAAAGTGTTCTTAAGGATATGACTTCCTAATCATCTCTGTTTGATCCTGAGCTTTCCTTTTGGAGCAGAACATTTCTCCTCGCTCACGATGAAATATGACAAAGTGCCAATTGACGCCCTAATAATAATAATACAGACGAAGAGGCCAGTTCCACCGCAGCACTGTGAGCGCTCAGACTCAGACCAGACTCTCCTCCAGTACGAGCAGACTCTCCTTTATTATTGGCAGGCCGATTCTGAACGACAGGGCCAAAAAAACCCGGCTTCAACAGACGCTTTAATGCGGGATTTAATTCCATCCTGGAAATTTATGATTCGAATAATTCACATTTCTTAAAGGAAAAAAAAATAAAGTTGTAGGGAGAGATGGTGTCTTTTTCTTTTCTATTTGTGAAGAAAAAAAGAAATGCATTGCTGCACTGAATGGAGGCCATGGCTTTTTTTTTTTTTTTTTTTTTT
>CAKAOI010052459.1:0-11118 GCA_916701655.1 Sebastiscus albofasciatus
ATAAAAAGACTCTCTCAATTGAGAGTCTTTTTATACCAGTCCTCTCTTTAGCATCTAACAGCGGTGATGAAGCCACAGTATGTAGGCTATAACTATACGTCTAGGAAGCCCAGCAGTGACACGCTTAAAATCACTGGGCACCGTGACACTAAATGCAAGTTCAGTGCACAGCAGGCAGATTACTAGGCTACTACACTGCTGCTGCTGCTGCTGCTGCCGAGACCAAGACAGGCGGGAGGCGTAGCTGCACCATAGAGGCTGTCCCATAACGCCAGGTTCACACTGGACGCGCAGCGCCTCGGAGCTCTGCTGCCGGCTCGCGATCTTCTACACATTTACAGATTTATGCACCCATTTACAGATTTCTCTACACATTTACAAATCTCAATATTAGGACTGTCAAAGTTAACGCGACAATAATGCATTAACGCAAATTCGTTTGATTTGAGCATCTTTTGTATGCTAAATGCAGTACCTGTGAGGGTTTCTAGACAATATCAGTCATCATTTTGTGTTGTTAATTGATTTCCAAAAATAAATATATACATACATTTGCATGAAGCAGCATATTTGCCCACTTCCACGTTGATAAGAGTATTAAATACTTGACAAATCTCCCTTTAAGGTACATTTTGAACAGATGAAAAATGGGCATTAATTTGCGATTAATCACGATTAAATATTTGAATTGATTGACAGCCCTATTCAATACACTTGCAAATCTGAATTCACATTTGGAGAATTCTTTTTACACATTTACAAATCTGATTATGCACACGCAGATTCTGAACACACATTTTCAGATTCCTGTACACATTAACAAATCTCAGTACGCATTTAGATATTCTTTCACACATTTACAAATCTCAACACACATATATGAAATGATGTGAGTTCTTATTTCCAAAACTCAGTAACAATCACTCAGTATAGTGTATGCTAAATTATTATTGTGAAGGATCTGGACTAATGATCTATTTATGTATAGAAAAATATAAAACCAAAATTGTGTAATTTAATATTTAGGAAGTTTATAATTATAAGTACAAAAGTATTTTAATTAGAAAATACAGGGATGTAATAAAACACAATAAACAACAAATACGATTTCAGAAAATAAGACTACTACTGGTGGTTTTCTGGTTAATAAAGAATGATGCCAATAATATTTTCCTCCTTGATAATAGTGCGAGTTGTCTTTGTGTTTTTGTCTGCAGAATGTGCCTACCTTGGGCGTCACTGCACTGAATCTAGCCAGCTTGCTGTGTGACGAAGTCAGCCTGGCAGGCTTTGGCTACAACCTGTCCCAGCAGGGGGCGCCCCTGCACTACTACCACCACCTGCCCATGACCGCCATGCTGAAGGAGACTACACACAATGTGGACAGAGAGACTGAACTCCTGCAGAGCCTAGTCAAAGAGGGAGCCATCACTGACCTGACGGGGGGGATTCACTGCTCCTTCTGCCCCAGCTGACCACAAGACTCTTCACTGTGAAGCACTTCCCTCTTCTGTTGTAAAGAGCAAAGCACGTACTGTACAGAAACACAGGAAAGCACCGGCGAGACCAAAGGACTTACAGACGTGTGGGAAGTGAGGGAAAAAAACAGGTGAGAGGAAAAAAAACTTGGCACAAAGATAGAAATAAATCTAGTGTAATATATGCAATATTTGTCACAAAGTGCTTCTTGAAGAACAAGGGACATAAAAACAAAAATAAACTCTGGTCATTTTGGTGCCTGCTGGGCTTTACATGTCTCAGTAATTCAATGTTAAAGTTCTTCTGTGAATGAAATAAGTTTATTTGCTGATACATCCAACAAAATGTGGGCGTACATTATGGGAAATGTAGAATTATAATTTTGAATGATTTTAATGTATTTCTCCAGATATTCAATGTACGTATTGCAGGTATTTTAAAGCCTTGTGTTGATAGTATTAATGCATAGACAGCCTGCCCACGTTTGAATTTAGGACTGCTTCATTTGGTAACACGATATCGTCTTGTTGGTATCATGATCGTGGGGTACTTGATCGTGGGGTACTTTAAAAGTGTAATGCAATACAATTACTAATTACTAGGGCTGTCAATCGATTAAAATATTTAATCACGTTTAATCGCATGGCTGTCTATAGTTAATTGCAAATTAATCACACATTTTTTTATCTGTTCAAAATGTACCTTAAAGGGAGATGTGTCAAGTATTTAATACTCTACCTGACGGCTCCCTCGTTGATACAGTTCCGTTAAGTTTTTTTTGTATCTTATCCATTACTCCCCAAGCCTGATCATGATAGTTCTCCAAGTACTGTGAGTTAAAACGGTTCAATCAAAACATCTCCAGTAGGCAGACTAAACTGAACCGAACCTATTCTTCCACTGGCTTTAAACACATTTTCTATTCGCTCTGTCCCTTGAACGATTGGCGCATAAAATCAGACAACATCCATTAGTACATCCCATCACTTTTTTTAATACTGATCACCGGATATCATTGTATGCTGATGATATCCTTCTTTACTTAGGTAACACAGGTTCTTCTTTACCACATTTGCTTTCCACTTTCGATTCTTTCAGCTTGCTATTGGAATATAAAATTAATTGGACAAAATCAGCATTGATGCATTTAAATTCAGTTATTTCTCAAACTCCCATGCCCTCCCATATACCACTAGTTAAGAGCTTCAGATATCTTGGTGTTGATAATTTCCCTTCTACGTCTTCCATTGCACTACGAAACTTTCAAAATATGTATAATTGCTTAGAGAAGGATTTTAAACGCTGGGTAAATCTCCCAAATTCACTCCAAGCACGAATAGCAATAGTTAAAATGGATGTACTCCCTCGTGTTAATTTTTATTCTTCTATGATACCTCTTGCTCCTGCTATTGGGTTTTGGGAAAAACTTCACACGTTAATCTCCAAATTCATATGGAAAGGAAAGAGGCCTCGTTTAAAATTCACAACTCTCCAACGAGACAAGACACAGGGAGGGCTGGCTCTCCCGAACTTTAAGGCGTACTTCTGGTCCTTTGTGTTACGCCCTCTCTCTACATGGCTCAATCCTAGTTCTTTAGCCTCTTGGAGACCAATTGAGGAAAATGTATCGTTGCCCCATAGACTACAAGACCTAGTGTATTCCAACATACCATTGAAAAAAGCCAAATTACATTTAGGCCCTATAATTTCATTTCTACTTGTAACCTACCGTACTGTAAAGAAGCAGACACATGCAGATCTTAAATGACACAATCACTCGCCAATTTTCAATCATTTCTCACTTCTTTCCGGTAACATACCTTTCTCATTCCCACAATGGAAGACCAGGGGAGTTAATATATTAAAGGACCTGTATGGTGATAGTGGCTTACAAGCCTTTAACGATTTACGCGCCGAATATGATCTCCCGGGTTCATCGTTTTTTTTCTATTTGCAGTTGAGATCAGCCATGCGGGCATATGGTGTACCATGGGAATTAACGCTCCCTATACACCCTCTTCATAAAATATTGGCTTCAGTGGGATTAACACGAGAGATGGTTTCTAAACTTTACACATTTATTTGTGTACCATGCAAACCTTTATCAGTAGAAGCTGCATGGCGTAGGGACTTAACCGATGTAAATGATGAAGAGGTTTCCTGGGACACGGTGTGGAAAAATTTGTGTGGTACATCTAAAAATCCAGATCATCAATTAATACACTATAAATTTGCCCACAGGATGTACCTCACCCCTAGAAAGCGTCACTCTATGAAGATCATTACATCTCCCAATTGTGATCTGTGTCCATCTGGTGCTCTGGGTTCATTCTTGCATATGTACTGGAGATGCCACGATGTCTCTCAATTCTGGAAGCAAATATCTCTCACCTTAAGTGACATTCTTGAAGGATTCCACTCTCACCTACTTTATTTCTATTAATTGATGACTCCTCTCTAAACCTGTCTTTGCAACAGAAACGTATTTTATGGGCTGGTCTTACTGCAGCCAAGAAAATGCTGGCCTTAAGATGGCAACCACCACACTCCTTGACTAGACAACAGTGGGCTAACTCGTTATTAGAAATTATCTTGATGACTCTCAACCCCAGGCTTCTAATGAGACTCATATTGACACTTTTCTAAGTTCTTTAGACCTACCCAATCTTACAAGCTCACAAAATGAAAATTTAGTACGATCAATTTCCGCCAAAGAATTGGATGTGGCCATCTCTAGGTTTTACCACCGAGTGGTACAAGTCTTTGAAGCCACAATTATCCCCGTTATTACTTAAATCTTTTAACTGGATTTTACAGAAAGGAGAAATCCCACCCTCTTGGAGGGAGGCAATTATCTCAGTCATTCCCAAGGAGGATAACGACAAACAAGAATGCGGCAACTACCGACCTGTCAGTGTTCTCAACTCGGACTACAAACTTTTTACATCCATCCTAGCCCGCAGACTTGAAAACCTCTTACCTGACCTTATCCATTTAGACCAGACTGGATTCATCCAACAACGACAGACTCTGGACAACATAAGAAGGACTTTACATATACTAGAACAAATAACTAAGAATAAAACTAAGTCATTGATAGTGGGATTAGACGCGGAAAAAGCGTTCGACTCAGTTAGATGGGTATTTTTATATAAAGTTTTGGGAAGATTCGGCTTTCAAGAAAGATTTATAAGAGTAATTCAGAACTTGTATGATAAGCCTACAGCACGAGTAAAGATTAATGGGGACCTTTCTGATTCTTTTGTTTTAGAGAGGGGAACAAGACAGGGCTGTCCTATTTCCCCTCTCCTCTTTGCATTAGTTATAGAACCCTTGGGTCAATTAATAAGACAGAGCAAGGCTGTTAAAGGCATTAAAGTAGCAGGGATTGAACAGAAGGTAGCGCTATTCGCTGATGATGTTCTTGTTTATTTGGAGGAACCGGAAGAAACATTTATAAGATTGATGACACTGCTGGCTGATTTCGGGAAACTGTCGGGTTATAAGCTCAACATATCCAAAACACAGGTTATGACTTTACACTTTAAAGCCTCAAAGAACTTGCAAAACAAATACAACCTCCAGTGGGAAGCTGAAGCATTAAAGTATCTAGGAATTAGTCTGACAAAAGACCTTTCAAAATGATCACAGGCAAATTACGAACCACTGTCTAGTAAGATAAAATCAGATATGCATAGATGGAATCTTATTCCCTTTTTAAGTCTGAACTCAAGGATAAGCGCAGTCAAGATGAACATTCTTCCTCGACTACTGTATTTTTTTTGGACTCTTACAGTTGAGGTAAATGATAATCAGCTTAGAGAATGGTATAAATGGATTTCTCGATTTATTTGGCAAGGAAAAAAACCTAGAATCCGATATAGCATCTTGCAGTTGGGAAAAGATAGAGGAGGAATGGCACTTCCTTGTTTGACTACTACTACTATGCTTCACAGCTAACTCCCTTACTTTATTGGTGCAATATGGAGTATAAGGCCAAATGGAAGGAATTAGAATTTGGAATGTCTCCTAATTTCCCTTTACAGGCTACAATTGGCGATAGTGGACTTGCAGCTCAAATGGAAGTGATAAAAAATCCCTGGATCAACCTCACATTAAAAATATGGCAGAGGGTGGTTAGGTCATGTAGAATTCACAATATGTTAAAAATTTTCAGATGGTGTGCCTACGATACAGAGTTCCTTCCCAACAGAAGAGACAAAAGATTTGAAGCCTGGATAGGGAAAGGACTGACAACATATCTCTCATTTACACACAAAAACACACTACAAAGTTTTCAATCTCTGCAGGACAAACATAACCTGGAGCAGAAAGACTTTTTTAAATACCTTCAAGTCAGGCACTATTTCAATCAGAAGTGCAGAACTACAGACCTATCATCAGCAGAATTTGAGTTTTATAAAATCCTGAAATCAGCCTGCAGTTCAATACCAAACAAATCTATATCTAGGTTGTACAATGCTCTCTTTTATGTGAAAAATGAAAACACTTTGTATATTAAAGAAAAATGGGGAAAAGAAGCAGGAATAGGGTTGTCTGAGGAGGCTTGGGGGGAAATTTGCAGTTTTCAGTGGTCCTCCACTAACTCCGCAGACTGGAGAGAACACTGCTGGAAAAACATTATAAGATATTTTAAGACCCCACACCAGGAAAAATACAAGGACACAGGCTTGACGTGTTGGAGACAATGTGGCTCAATGGAGGCAAATCATTTTCATATTTTCTGGGACTCCCCAAACTGAGTTTATACTGGAAAGGTATTCATAACTCATTAAGCACTGTATTTAAGTCTCAAATACCCCTGAATCTAGAGACCCTTTATCTGGGCCACGTTTTGTTTTTGAGACAGAGGAGTGATATAAAGCTGCTGCATGCCCTCTTGGCGGCAAGTAAAAAAATCTATCACAAGGAGGTGGCTAAATCCAGTGCCACCTACCTTGGATGGTTGGTATGGAATAATCTTTGAAATATTTAAAATGGAAAAGTTGACTCACTCTTTGAGGATCCAAAAGGGCAAATTTTACCAGATTTGGAACAAATGGATCGAATTTATAACCCCAATAAGAGCAGACTTTGTATGACTCCACTGACCTTTTTCTTTTCTTTTCTTCCTTTCCTCTTCTTGCTGAGAATTCTAAGAATGTAATGTAAGCTCCCTTGGTTCTAATGTATATAGTTGTATATTTGATAGTGTGTGAGATAGGCATGTGTGGGAGGGCTGGATGCATGGGCATGTGGACTGTATACGCGTGAGTGTGCAATTGTATGTCGAAGCGTGAATGTGTAGATGGGTTAAATCTGGACTTGTGGAACACTACATGTATATTGAAACAGGAAAAGAGTTTGGTATAACTATCTGTAAAGTTTGATATACACTGTGATAATGCCTTTTCCAAATAAAAAGAAAATTAAAAAAAAAAGAAAACAGCAGACTAGTTAACTGCATTTGTGACACCATGGGGCCTTTATGAATGGATAAGGATTCCATTTGGGCTAATGAACGCACCTGCAACCTTTCAACGCTGCACGGAGGAGTGTCTGGAAGAAGTGAGAGATAATATCAGTGTCCCCTACCTGGATGTTACTCTTGTTTACAGGCAGTCATTTGATGATCATGTTAACCATGTCAGAAAAGTACTCCAGCTGCTGAGAAAATACGGCATCAAGCTAAAAACCAGCAAATGTGAATTGTTTAAACATGAAGTTTGTTATCCGGGAAGAATTGTTTCAGATGAAGGAAGCAAAGTTGATCCAGCAGACACCATCCCTATGAGAGCTTTGAAAGACAAAAGACCAAGCAATGTTGCAGAGCTAAGAGCTGTCATGGACTTATTAAGCTATTACAGGCAATACATAATAGACTTTTCCCGTATTGCAGGACCACTTTACAACCTGCTGAAAGGGACAACAAAAGACAACAATGTGCCACAAAGGAAAACAAACATGAGACAAGTTAAAGGGAAAAACAAAGGAGTGCCATCACACACACCGATTGTGTGGAATGAAGGACATCAACGCATATTGGAGCGGCTAATAGACTGCTTGGTAGAGCCACCAGTTCTCGGGTTCCCAGACTTTTCAAAGCCATTTGTCCTCCACACAGATGCCTCAAATCAAGGCCTTGGTGCAGTCCTCTACCAACAACAGGATAATAAACTCCGTGTCATAGCCTATGGTTCATGAACTCTGACTGCTGCTGAAAGAAATTATCATCTCCACTCAGGAAAACTGGAATTTCTTGCATTAAAGTGGGCAGTCACAGAAAAATTCAGAGATTACTTGTATTATGCTCCAACTTTCACAGTGTTTACTGATAACAATCCCCTTACATATGTCCTGTCCAGTGCCAAGCTCAATGCAACAGGATGCAGATGGGTGGCAGAGCTTGCAGACTTCCATTTCACTATTCGATATCGCCCAGGTAAAGAAAATGTGGATGCCGATAGTCTGTCAAGAATGCCTGTAAATATTGATATGATGATGGAACAATGTACTGAAGAGTTGACATCAGACTGTGTAGCAGCGACAACCAAAGCCATCGAGACTCAAGACTCCAGCTCATCATGGGTCTGCCCAGCAGTTAACTCTCTCCAATGTACAGAAAGTGAAGTGACACACAAACCATTCTCAGCTGATGAGATAAGACAAGCACAACATGATGACAAAAATATAGGTCCTGTAATGCAGTGTGTATTGAGTGACAACAAACCATCAGTACATGAACTTAGTGCCTTCAGTATGCAAAGCAAGTGTTTACTGCGCAGCTGGGAGAGACTTCATTTTGATGAAGATGGAATTCTTCGCAGGAAGACAACAAACAAAACATAGCTTGTATTACCTGAGAAGTATAAAGCCACTGTTCTGAAAGAGTTACATGATGAAATGGGCCATCAAGGCATCGATCGAACAACATCACTGATCAGAGATAGATTTGTCTGGCCTTACATGCAGAAAGAAATTGAACATTATGTTGCCACGACATGAAGTTGTCTGAAACAAAAGACACCAAGCAAAGAAACACGAGCACCCATGACCAGTATTGTAACCACGTGGTGATTTGAACTGGTGTCGATAGATTTCCTGCACTTGGACAAATGTAAAGGTGGCTACGAGTACATATTGGTAATTGTTGATCACTTCACTCGTTTTGCACAGGCTTACCCCACCACCTCCAAGTCTGCAAAAACAGTTGCTCACTGAATATTCAACGA
Organism: Sebastiscus albofasciatus; assembly: GCA_916701655.1. Classification (NCBI taxonomy): domain Eukaryota; kingdom Metazoa; phylum Chordata; class Actinopteri; order Perciformes; family Sebastidae; genus Sebastiscus; species Sebastiscus albofasciatus. The sequence goes on from CAKAOI010052459.1 coordinate 8,712, forward strand.
CTATGCTCTAAAGTTTGGACTGCCGAAGCGGATACACCATGATCAAGGTGGTGAGTTTGAGAACCAGCTCTTTGCTCAGCTGAAAAAGAACTGTGGTGTTCTAGGATCGCGAACTACACCTTATCACCCGCAAGGAAATGGACAAGTTGAACGCTTTAACAGAACATTACTACAAATGCTCAAAACACTGACTGAAAAACAGAAGACAAACTGGAAAGACACTCTGAACAAGTTAATCTATGCATATAACTGCACGAGATGTGATGTCACAGGTTTCTCCCCTTTTTACCTCCTTTTTGGAAGGTCTCCAAGGTTACCTATCGACCTACTGTTTGGACTCACTTCTGTGACAGGAAAAGCACACCATCGAACATACATGGAGAAATGGAAGCGAGAAATGCAGGAAGCATATGACATAGTCAGAGAAAATGCAAAGAAGTCAACGGAGAGAAGTAAAAGACATTACGATGGAAAAGTGAGAAGCTCAGTGCTGTACCCTGGTGATCGTGTCCTTGTAAGAAACCTGACACCCAGAGGAGGCACTGTAAAGCTTCGCAATCATTTGGAAGAGAATATTCATGTTGAGGTACGCCAGGTTGGAGAAGACATCCCAGTCTATGAAGTGAAGCCTGAGCAGGGAAGAGGAAGATCAAGAACCCTGCATCGCAACCTGTTGCTACAATGCGATCACTTGCCCTTGGAAATCAAGCCAAAAGCAGCAACCAAGCAAAACAAAAGGATACCAAAGACAACCACAGGAAACACAGAACAGGACGAGGAAAATGATGAAGATGAATGTCTGTTCTACTACAGGCCAGTAACAGAGTCTCAGATACCTATGGTAGAAAGAACCATTGAGCATGCAGACATACAAAATGACCAAGAGCAATCAGTGTTAAGTGAAGACGGACAAGTGTTTGAACAAGGTCACATAACAGACACAGATGAGTTTGAGACACAGCAGGAAGATGTGTTGCCAGAACACGATGATCAGAGTGAAGATGAACAACCAGATGAAGGAACACAGGATGAGATTCATGAACTCCTGCATCCAGATTCAGATGAAGATGACATAGAACAGACACATGACCTGTTAAGGAGAGAAAGACGAGCTCCTAAGATCTTCACCTACGACCAATTAGGGACCCCTACATGTTACAGTGCAACCCATGCAAATGACATGCATTACCAGTATCAGCCTATAGTATACAGGGAAGTTCAGCCAGTGACAATGTGGACAAGCCCACATCAAGTTTACCAACCTTTATTTATGCAGAGATATTAGGCATAAGAAAGATTTAAGCTGTTGAGTACAGTAAGCGATTGTTTAACAGAAAAGCTCTCTAGATTTAGTTGGGTCATGTATGCAGTACATCCAGTACTTTGTTATAAGTAAAGTTGTCACTGTAGTTATCCCCTTTTAAGATGTAGTTAAGAAAACTGGAACATAGGTTGAGAACCAGAAATCCACAACAGTAATGATGTCGGGACGACATCTAATTTTGCAGGGGACTGTGTGATAGGTAGAATTTGATCGAAGAAAGCTGATCAGCTATAAATAAACTTCTAGTAATAAAAGCAGTTGTATTGACATAAAAGATTAATTCATTGTTAAATGGGTCATAAAAACAACTGAAATTCACAAAGGGTTAAAAACATTTAAAAGGTTTGAGTGTTGAAAACAAAGTCTTTTCAAAAAGATTAAAAACACTTTAAAAACGTTATTTTGGTTAAAACCTCTCTAAATGTAAGGAGATCCTCCTGTCAGTAGCTTATCTGTGATCTACCTGTTAAGTCTGTTGTGAGATCGATTAGTTATACCTGCCGAGGCCTGAAGGGGAAGCTTGTGACTACGATGCCTCATTCTCATGAGACTGCCAGAGAGTAAGCATCGTGTCGAGAGTTTCACTACAAATATTCCCCTTTTTCAGGTAAAGAAATAAGTATTTCATACTCAAACTGTGAGATATGTTTGCTAAGTTGTTGCGTTCTGTTTTATTAATATGCTAACCTAATGTCAAGTGTTTTGTACGTTTTATTGTCATTTTACGAGCGTGAAGTGAAACACTGGTTTAAGCTAGTTTGCTCTGTTTGATCTGCCACTTTAATAGCGCCACACGATGGCAGTGTAGCGCGACTCATCGCGTGTGTATGTAGGCTATGTGAAGCCCAGGAGGACATAGTATGAGTCAGTAAAATGTATATTTAGGGCCCGAGCACGAAAGTGCCAGGACCCCAACGGTGTCCTGGCACGAAGTGCGAGGAAACCTCTTGTTTTTCTAAAGATTATTAGGGCCCGAGCACGAAAGTGCCAGGACCCCAACGGTGTCCTGGCACGAAGTGCGAGGAAACCTCTTGTTTTTCTAAAGATTATTATTATTCTTTTTCTGCTACCGCGACTCGTTTT
>CAKAOI010052459.1:12886-27117 GCA_916701655.1 Sebastiscus albofasciatus
GTTGTTGTAAATTGACTATACATTGTCCAATCATCCCCAAAGTTGACATGATTTATAAGGGTGCCGGCCTGTGTGCAGTTTCCGACTTTCACGGGAATGGACGACAGCGGATACCCCGACGTGCGCGTTCCCCAGACGTGCGCGTTCCCCAAACGTGCCCGCGGGGGCGAGGGCCCGTTCATCGCTGCTTGCAGCTTTAATAGTGTTTAAATCTGAACATAATGCATTTGTGTGTGGATTCTAAAGAAATTGTGAGATGAAAGTAAAGTAAATATAAAGTAAAAAGTATAAAGTAAATTACCAAAGTAATTTGTATCTTAAAGGATATTTTTGTTTAATTCCTTTTTGCTTAGATATGTAATGTTTATTGATTTATAGACTTGTTTGCAGTAATAGTTAACCTGTTATATTGAATTTATCCTGTTTGATAGAAAGTGACAGATGTGAATTTATGAATTTGTTTATCTAAAGAAATGTTAAGTAATAGAAGAAAATAATATTGTTAATTTGATCCAGTGTGAAAACGAAAATGCACAAAAATGCAAAGCATTATAAATTAAAGAATTTATGTCACTGTAAATATTGTTTAAGGAAATTAAAGATTCTCATGAGACTGCCAGAGAATAAGCATCGTGTCGAGAGTTTCACTACAAATATTCCCTTTTTTCAGGGCACAACACAGACACAAGAAAACCCAGATCCAAGAAAACCAAATCACTAATAGAGAACTAATACACTAAAAGGAGGAACATAAGATCTAAACAAAAAGGAAACAAGTCCAAATGGGCACAGCCAGACCATGACAATATGAGCCCCAATAATATCTCATTCTGCATACAGTTCCTTTACGCCAAAAATGCTTAATATCAGAACACTCAAGTGTATGTACATGCAAATAATGTGGTAATATAATTTTGTATTAATAAAACAAGCATATTGGACAATTATATTGGATTATATGTATTATATTGCATACTGGAATCCATTTTAACTGACGGCACCTCCTATTTAACAGTTTCTCCACTAATGGGCAATTAATTACAGTATAGGTCCAAATCAATGTGCATTATCTTTATAAGATATGTTGAACAGAGCAACAAGTTTAAGCAGGAAATGCTGCTCTATTTGGAGATTGGAGTTGGAGTCATGCTTGGAATGCTGTAACTGGGGCAGAAAGTGGAGCGTTACCAGGTAGATATAGTTGGGCTCACCTGTATATAGCGCTGGCTCTGGACCAAACTCCTGGATAGGGGCTGGACTTCCATCTTTTCTAGAGTGGCCCAGGATGAGGAAATAGCAGTAGTCTCCTATTCAGTAAAGAGACGGGGTGAAAAAGAAATACTTGAATGTAACTCCAGTTCTATGAGTCAGTCGTAGCCAATCATCACTCTATATTACAAAGTAAATTAAATAATGTAAACGCAGTTACTGTAGGTGTATATGCATGATACGGCCTTATCATATACAGTACATCCAGTGTTGTGGTGGTGCTATCAACAAATGAAATCATGATGATGAACTATAAATAACTATAAACAAAACCTACACTGCAGGGATCTAGTCTACTGCAGGATTTCCGTTAAGTCAAGTCAAGTCAAGTCAATTGTATTCATATGTAGCCCAATATCATAAATCATAAATTTGCATAAGGTGGCTTTACAATCCATACAGCATACGACACCCTCTGTCCTTTGACCCTCACAGCGAATGAGGAAAAACCCTTTTGACAGGGAAAAAATGGAACAAGGAGGGATCCCTCCCCCAGGACAGACAATGTTGCAGAGAGAAAGGCTCTCACTGTTTCTATGCACCAAACAGCAGCTCAGTGTCTGGCTGTCTTTAGATGGGGCCCTGCTCGGGGACTTCAACTCTAACATGGCAGCCAATTAGACTGTTATCAGGCCATTAAATAGGTGTTTTTGGTGGTTATAAGCCCCGTAGATGGTGGGTCAGTAGGGCTCTGCTAAACCCAATATTAGGTTTTACAATCCATTCAAATGGTAGATCACCAAAAGAATGTGTAAAAGAAGACGGCAGCAACCTCTAGCGACTGTAGTATTTATGACAGGTTTATGTCAGTTTCACTTTTGAAATTGGTTTAAAGTTTAAAAGTTATTTTAAGCCAAAACACAATGTTTTTCCCTAAACTTAACCAAGTGGTTTTAAAGGTCACCTATTATGCAAAATGCACTTTTCCATGTCTTTTAAACATCAATATCTGTCCACAGTGTATCTACAGGCCCATTTAGTATTATAAAAGACCATCCTCTCTCTTTTTCTCCTGCTCCATCTCTCCAAAAATGGGTCTGAAAAAACGCTGAGCAGCACTTCCTTACTTTGGTGACGTCGGTAACGAATTTCAGGCCATTTAAGGGTTTCCTGGTGGAACGGTTAGAACCTCCAGCTAGGTGACCCCGAGAGCTAGTGGCTCTCTTGCTGTTCGCCTCGTAACTATGAGCAAAGTCTGCTCCTACTTCTGTTAGTCTGCAAGAACCAGCAGAAACTCCCATCATCTGAGATAAATATAACATGTTCTTTCACAAAGGCTTTATGTTAAACAGGTAATAAGAAACATTAATTTGATGTCATGCATGTAGCAGGGTACAGGTAGTAAATAGCGACTGTAAGCAACACAACACATTTCTGTTTCACAGTCAAACTTTATTTGAGTAGACAGATGACAATATTAATTATACATAGCATTTTTAATCCCACCTAGTTATGTTGACATGGTACAGGATAAAGTCTATTCCAGCATGGTAAGCTCCGGTGAGTGTAACGTTAACCGGCCTGTAGTCATGGTAACACAGAGACAGCTTCTACAGTAAATAATATACCATTACTCTGATTACTTTACTACGTTTATCAGGTGTCTTTTACCACAAATAATGAACTGACTACTGTTTCACATCTTCTATTTTCCACCGTAATGTTCGCTGTGTTTACACACCGTTACATGTAGCTACATGCTAACATGTTAGCCCTGTAATGTAGCTGCATGCTAACATGTTATCTCTGTAATGTAGCTACATGCTAACATGTTAGCTCTGTAATGTAGCTACATGCTAACATGTTAGCTCTGTAATGTAGCTAAATGCTAACATGTCAGCTCTGTAATGTAGCTACATGCTAACATGTTAGCTCTGTAATGTAGCAACATGCTAACATGTTAGCTCTGTAATGTAGCTACATGCTAACATGTTAGCTCTGTAATGTAGCCACATGCTAACATGTTAGCTCTGTATCTCCCATGTCAATAGAACTATCTGCTCACAGCTAATGTTTTCGTCGGTCATTTCTCACAGGTGGATCTGTAAAGACAAACGTAAAACAGAGTGTATGTTTACGGTTTACAGAGTTGATGCAGAATGTAAATACTGAGCTAACTAACAGAGCTATAAAGTAGCATATTTACCGGAGCAAAACCGTCAGGAAAACGTGGAGTCTTGGCTGCAGATGTTGTTAATTCCTCGCCGATTTCTGATCAGATTCCTCCGGGAACGTTTGCTGGGTGAAGTTTCTGGTTTATAAACTTTTAAGTAGTTTATATGTGAAACTCTTCCTGCTGCTTCTCTCTCTGTAGCTCAGGGAGAGCTGCTGCAGGGGCGGGGAAGAAAGTGATTTTGTGTTGAGGGCGTTTGATTGACAGCAGAGGCCAGGAAACGCTGACCAATCAGAGCAGGCTGGGAGGAGACAGGCTCTGAATCAGAGTTTTTCAGACCGAGGGTGAAAGAGGCTTTATGCAGGCAGACCCAGACAGACAGTATGAGAAGAATAAAGTTTTTTTTGAACATTACAGCATGTAAACATATTCTAGTACAATATTAAAATACATCTATGAACCTGGAAATGAGCATAATATGAGACCTTTAACAACTTTCTTAAACCTAAAGAAGTTGTAGTTTTGTTGCATAAATCGAAAGAAGCTGTTTGGTTTGTGTTCAAAATGTAACGTTTTATTCAGTGTTACATTGTGTTAGAATGTGTTGCTATTAAGTTTTGCTTCACATTTACAACATAGTAGGCGCAGTAGGCCCCTAATGACCCACATCTATGGTGCTTATAGCGACCTTATAGCCTATTTAATGGCATGATAACAGTCGAATCGGGTGCACATGGACAAAAACTGAAAAACATAGTGGGGGAAGGGGTTAGGATAAAAGGCCTTATGTGAAACTGAATAATGATTAGGGCCCGAGCACCGACAACGTCGGTCAGAGGACCTTATTGAATTTTGAATGATTATTATTCTATTGCCTCTTTGAGCAAAAAAACGAGGTGCTTGGGCTACTAGAAGTTTTTTTAATTTGGCACACGTGTCAGACGTGCGTGAAATAGATAACTGATATGGGTTTTGTGTTCGAGTGTAGCAAATTGAATCGATAGCACCCCCTATTGAATACCCCCGGCGACACGTTTCACCTAGAAGTATGAAATTTGGTAGGTATATGGAACATGTTGAGCCGTAAAAAAAGCCTCTTGGAGGTATACTGTAAACCCAACAGGAAGTCGGCCATCTTGAATATTAGGTAGTTTTTTTTAACATTTCCAGACGCTGTACTCTAACGTACTCCTCCTACAGATTTAACCCGATCAACTTCAAATTTGGTCAGTAGTATCTTAAGATCTTTTTGATGAAAAGTTGCTCAAAGATCAAAAAGTTATTGAACTATGTTGCAGTGGTGTGGCGGCGAAAAAGAGCCTTTCACCAAAAAAAAAAAAGGAAGTTGTAACTTCGGCGTACATTAACCAATCTGCTCCAAACTACTTATGCCTGATAAAAGTCCCTGTGTGACGACATCCACATGCAAGTTTTGGCTCACAGTCATAGCGCCACCTAGTGGTAACAGTAAACGTCATGTTTTACACGTTGGATGTACTCTGCCTCACAAATTAATCAGATCCACTTCAAATTTGATCAAAAAAATGCTAAGACCTTCATGATGCCAGACTGCAAAGCTTTTGAGTTTTCATAAAATGACGTTGCCGTGGCAACACATTGTTCGCCATGAAACAGGAAGTTGTTTCAGAGGGGTTAGGGTTGCTTAAAAACAAATGAAACTTGGCACACTCATTGAAAGTGCTAAAATGTGTTAACGGATATGTTTTTTGTGCTTCGGTGTGGCAAGGGGGCTTGATAGCGCCCCCTACAAAATTTCAACAAAGCAGCCCTCGCGGTAAATTTCACCTAGATGTACGAAATTTGGTAGGCACATTTCCAATATAGACTTTAAAAAACATCACGGCCATGCTCTAAACCCAACAGGGTCTTGATTTTTGTGTGAATTTGTTGTATATTTTTGGCCATTTTCAGGCTCTGTACTTTAACAAACTCCTCCAACAGATTTAACCCGATCAACTTCACATTTGGTCAGTACAATCTAAAGGCCTTTGTGATGAAAACTTGCTAATATCGTGAGTTTTCACAAAACGGTGTTGACGTGGCGTGGCAGAGAATTTACATGATTCGCCATTAAAAGAAAAGCTGTTTTAACTCAATGGTACTTGGTCAAATCTGCCCCAAACTGGACCTACTTCATAAGAGTTCAGGCCTGAGGAAATCTAAATGGTGGCTAATAGTCATAGCGCCACCTACTGGCAATAGGAAGTCAGTGTTATGTGACAAACATCATCCAATTCAGGTGAAATTGACATTGTGTGATCTACACATAATATAGAGCAACATAATGAATTTTTAGCGTGTGTTCTCTAGCGCCACATAGTGGACACAGGAAGTGGTGAAAAAATTGTAATCCGTCATTTCCTGTGCCACTCAATCCACATAGGAAATGATATAATAATAATAATTAATATAATAATAATAATAATTGTTTGTCACATACCGCTGACTTCCTGTTGCCAGTAGGTGGCGCTATGAGTATGAGTCAATATTGCCATGTAGATGTCCTCAGGCCTGGACTGCTATGAAGTAGGTCAATTTTGGGGCAGATTTGACCAAGTACCGTCGAGTTACAACAGTTTGTCATTTTATGGCGAATCATATAAATTCTCCGCTACGCCACGTTAACACCGTTGAATGAAAACTCACGATTTGAGCAACTTTTTATTGTAAAGGTCTTAAGACTGTACTGACCAAATTTGAAGTTGATCGGGTTAAATATGTAGGAGTAGTTTGTTAAAGTACAGAGCCTGGATATAGCCAAAAATATACGAAAAATGTACACAAAAATCTAAATGGCGACTTCCTGTTGGGTTTAGACCATGGCCCCAAGAGACTTTTCTTTAAGTCTACATGTGATACATATGTCTACCAAGTTTCGTACATCTAGGTGAAACGTACTGCGAGGGCTGCTTCGTTGAAACTTTGTAGGTGGCGCTATCGAGCTCCCTTGCCACACCAATGCACAAAAACGATATTTGTTAACACATTTTAGCACTTTTAATGAGTCTGCCAAGTTTTGTTTGTGTTAAAGCAACATTATCCCTTCATGATTCATGACGAACAATGCATCACCACGGCGACGGCATTTCACAAAAAATCAAAAACTTCTGGCATCGTGAAAGTTTTACCATTTCTGTGACCAAATTTGAGGTGGATCTGGTCAACCGGCTAAGAGTAGTACACCAAAATATAGCCACTGTAACTTCCTGTTGCCACTAGTTGACGCTATGAGTATCATTCAAAATTAGACTTTAGATGTCTTCAGGCTTGGACGCTCATCAAATGTATTTAATTTGGAAAAGTTCTGACCATCTGGAGTTGAGTTACAACCATTTGTTTGTTCATGGCGCCTCACCAAAATCGCCATGCCGACCATGGCGCTGCCGTTCGATAAAACTCTAAATTTTCGAAAGGAATCATCATCAAGGTAGAGGTAGATCTGATCTGATTTTCGCTTAAAGACATATAATAAAAATAATAATAATCCTTTGAAGAACAATAGGTCCTGGGACCCGACGTTGTCGTTGCTCGGGCCCTAATAATAAGAATCATTCGAAATTCAATAGGTCCTCGGTCCGACATTGTCGGTGCTCGGGACCTAAAAATAATAATTTTATTTATATAGCACCTTTCAAAACAACGTTACAATGTGCTTTCCAATAAAAGCATGATAAAAATAATTAACACCCAGAACTTAAAATCTAAACAAAATAAAATCATATAAATAGTTACAACAATGCACCATCATTTAAGAAAAAGCCATAATATAAAAGCGAGTCTTAAGAAGAGATTTAAAGGAAGATACTGAGTTTGCCTACCTGATATCCTCAGGTAGGGAGTTCCACAGCTGAGGGGCCCTGACGGCAAAAGCCAGGTGGGTCACCTTTGTTGAGAAGTTTGGATTTTGGAACTGTTAGTAGGGCCCTGCCAGAGGATCTCAAGCATTGATCAGGCTCATAGGGAGTCAGCAAATCAGCAATATAGGCAGGAGCCAAACCATTCAAGGCTTTAAAAATAAGCAGTAAAATCTTAAAAACTATTGGAAAACTCACAGGTAACCAATGAAGGGCAGCAAGGATCGGTGTTATGTGGTCCCTTCTCTTGGTACGAGTTAAAAGCCTGGCAGCAACGTTTTGTATTAACTGTAGTCTTTTGATGTTCCGCCTGCTGATACCAGAATAAAGTGCATTTGAAAAATCGAGTCTGGAGGTGATAAAAGCATGGATGACCTTTTCTAAATCAGCAGGGGAAAGGAATGACCTGATCTTAGTAAGCTGTCTCAGTTTGGCAAAACAGGACTGCACCACTTTAGTCCACTGAGCAAATGACAGTTCAGAGTCAAAAATCACACCTAGGTTACAGGCCTCTTTCTGAACATTATTAGACCAGGCACCCAGACTAGAGGAGAGATTCTCAATATTGCTAGTGCTGGGACTACAGGAGGAAATGATAACTATTTCTGATTTGGAGTCATTCAGCTGCAGGACATTTTTTGACATCCAATTTTTGATTTCAGTGTGGCAGGACAACAAACAGGACACACCGGTGGTATAACGCTTTAAAGGGAGATCCAGCTGCGTGTCATCGGCATAGTAGTGGAAATCAATATTGTGTCTACGAATGATTTGCCTCAGGGGTAGCATGTAAACAGTGAATAAAAGAGGAGCCAATATAGAACCTTGGGGACCACACAAAATAAAGGAGTGTGAGATGAGGAGGCATCTCCAAGCGTTACGGAGAAGGACCTGTTAGACAAATACGAAATTAACCAATCCAATGCCACATCACTGATGCAAACATGATTTTCAGACGGCTGATTAGGATATCATGGTTCACAGTGTCAAAGGCTGAGCTGAGGTCAAGGAAAATTAAAATAGAATACATGCCTGTGTCGGCCGCAAGCAGTAGGTCATTGGTGACCTTGACCAGAGCAGTCTCAGTGCTGTGTAAGGAGCCAAAACCAGATTGAGATTTCTCAAAGATTTCAATCTTGTTCATAAAAGAAATCAGTTGAGTAAAAACAATTTTTTCTAAAATCTTTGATAAAACTGGCAGTTTGGAGATGGGTCTAAAATTACTTAAAACAGAGGAATCCAGAGAGGGCTCCTTTTAAAAGGGGGTAAACGGTGGCATGTTTAAAATTGGAGGGGAAAATACCAGAAGACAGAGAGCAGTTAATAATGGCTAAAATATCCGGACCAACCGTCTGAAATACATCTTTTAAAAAAGCAGGTGGAAATGCAGTCTGAAGGGCAGTTGGATGATTTAGAAAGTGAAACAGTGCGTTCGAGGGTTTACAGACAGATTTCCCTGAATTAATGTCTAACTTGTGCGTGCAGTGTCCAATGGTCACTGAAATGTAGGGCTGCGTTGACCAGCGTCCTACAAGTAGCCCGGACGTGCTCGGAGGTGCGAGGGCCCGTTCATCGCTGCTCGCAGCTTTAATTTTGTATTGGATTTCTGTGCTATTCATGGATTGTTCATAATGATTAGGCTCTGCATTGTGCATTACTTTTCTATAATGGCACAGTTTGTAGTAGATCATGCTCTATATACGATTAAATATCTGCTGATAATGCTGCCATCCCACAAGTTATTCATCTGTAGGAAACTTTTCAAAGGCAAAGAAGATATGGCTTCAAACCCTTCTTGCTGTGAAGTGACAGTGGCAGAGGCCCTGTTTCAGAAAGCGGGAATAGAGAAAACTCGAGTTTCCCACATCAGGCTTAGTCAACTCAGAGTTAAGGCTTAGACTCAGAGTTTGTTAAACCTGCTTTCTGAAACGGGGCCTAGTAGTAGCCACAAAGCCATATCACATTATTTTAGGATCAGGTAATACGGCAACAAAAGAGGACCCATCAACACATCAAATACTCATAGAATCTTTTTATTTTAATAGCTTTATAAATAATGTCTTTGTGACAATACAAGATCCGCCGACTGCCATACAATATATGCTGGAGATTCGATAATCAATACACACATCATCGCTCAAAAAGTGGCAGCCATTCAGTAATCAAATAAATAGTCATAAATAATGAATTATGCAACATTAAAGAATTGCAAATTGTGGGCAATTTATTTCATTCCCTTTCCAGATTTTGATTTTCTTTGTGTAAATTAAAACATGTAAACATCTTAAAGGTTTAAAAAAGAAAGGAGACATAATAGGGAATCAAACATAGAAAGCTCAAAGCTTTCGAAGGTGAAAGCATACATTTATTGTTTTGCTGTTTTCCAATATCTCTGTCTATTTGTCTTAGTCCTCTCGTAGATAAGCCTCATGCACCTCACGCTCTTCGCCATCCTCCAGAAAAGAAGCATATTCTGCCATCCTTTGGATCTCTTCTACTTTAGTCTCGGCCAACTTCTTATCTGCGTCCGCTGACAGTTTCCGAGCTTCCCCCACCTGCGACTGGGCCACCTGAATGTTTGTCCTTACTGTGTTGGACGCCTGCTCAGCTCCTGGAAACACAGATGCAAACATGCACTTTGTCAAATTGCTGAGAAAGTTCAAGGGTTGACATAACACCAGCTTAAGTTCAAACACAAGATGTGGAGCATAATAAGGCACTCTGTCCGCTATATTCATTTTGTTTTAAATAAAGCTGTACTGAGTGACAGCATCTGATCCGTACACTTACTAAAGTGCAAGAGGTTTAAATCCTTTCATTATTACATCATTGTAAATACAATGGTATTTCTGCACTGCATCATTCTCAAAAGATACAGCTATACTCAGCAAGACATTTTACTCACCTGAAGAGTGTGCTGCCTCAGCTGCCATTTTACACAAGTTGACAGCGTTGATCCATGTTGACTCAAAGCGTTTGCATTCATTTAATCTGACACTAACCTGTTAGAACAAAGAGATGAGACAAATGCAATATAATAAATGTATTTCTTTTAATTGTTTTTGCAAAGAGTAAAAGTTAAAAAGTAAAACAAAACGAATGCTGGAGTATATTCAGGTTTGTTCTCAACAACACAAACTAACCTCTGCACGCTGGCCATTGATCACCTCCAGGAACGAATCCTCTTCTGCTGGGGTCAGTTTTCCCACTGAGGCTAAATACCGTCTTTGGACAGCAATGCGTGTGTGCACAGCCTGTTAGCAAACAGAGGGAGGACAGACAGTCAGGGACAGTACAGGGCAATATTTAAGATGAAAGTCTGGATTTGTACATGTGCAAACATCTTATCAAATGCAAAAACATAAAGGCACTCTGAAGTCAGTGTCATTTCTTGAAGGTATTATCTTCACCATGAAATAATAGAAAAATGTAGAGATTCAAATCATGATGATTGTGTCAGGTCTATGCCCATTTTCACTTGTGGACATTAATGATTTAACTCTGTACTGTGGTGCTGTGCCTTCTCATGCTACTGTTTAATGTAGTGTGGGAATATTTTCTGCCAAGTGATGAATTAAACTCTCAGGCTGGGTTTAGCAATTGCAAGTTGTGGATAAAATGTTTCACATAAGATGAAAACCTACCTTTGAGTAGTCTGTAAATGCATTTATGAGAGCCAAGGAGGTCTGGGAGAGGAAAGTACTTGAACTGTCTGTAACCAATGAGGCTGCTCTTCTGATCAGGGAGTCATGAGAGAGGTTTTCCATTTGCTACAAACGGGGGGAAATACAGTATTTGAACTCCTTCATTCAATTTCTCCATGTAAAAAATATGAAGAACAGGAACATACATTTTCCAAAAGACACAAGATTTGTGCAGCTGCAGTCCATCGGTCTCCAGTAGGAGACTGACCCACCTGCGTAAAGGAGATAGCATAGCACCCACGACCAACACTTAAAGGTGCTATACTCATGTGTGCAGTACTTGTCTGTTCCCCCAACTTCTGGACTCCAGGCTTCCTGCTGCTGAATAAGACACTCTCAGATCTGCTGTAGAAAAATTGGATAGAGTATAACCAGGGTATTAGTCATGAACAATGGTATTTCAGCTCAAAGTTTTGCAGTGTTGAGTTATAATCTTATAGTTTTAATCTGCTAAATCTACAGGCAATGTTTGAGAAGTCAAACTTGAAGTTAATATAGATAATTCATATAATCCCCTGAAAATGTAAAAAGCTTGTTTTAACTCAAGGAAAATAAAAAGGTAAACAACCAAAACAACAAAAAGATCTAGGCTACATACTATATGGCATTACTTTATTATTCATAACCTACCTTAGGAAACGGATACAGGCTGCTCCTCTCCTGAGCACACTCTTGTTGGTCCGCAGCAGTGAAATGTCTGTCTGATTTCGCAGAAATCCTCCGGCAGCACGGCTGGCGCAAACTGAACACTGACCAACAGCTTGCATTTTGCAGATTAATTTGATCTGCTGTACTTGAAGAGTAAAATTTAATATTATGTATGTAAAAGTAGTATCTGAATGTAGATTTTCTGTTTTCCGCAATTCAAACTAATCCTCTGTACACTCGTTTGTCTTTGTAAAATCAGAGAAATAATCTTGTTCGATGCTTGCAATCTTTCAGTCTGCTCGACGATGACTGACTGTCATGTCCTGCAGGTATTTGTAAGGCCCCGGTGTCATTTCATTACGTAAAAGGCATTGATCTGTTGACTCTGCCTGTAAATGTGCGTACTTGGCTTTATCTGAAAAAAAAACACAGAGACAGGAATTACGTACAGGTTTCTCTCTCTTGCTCTACTGTGTGTGTGTGTGTGTGTGTGTGTGTGTGTGTGTGTGTGTGTGTGTATGTGTGTGTGAGTGTGAGTGTGTATGCATTAGAAAGAGGACCAGTTGAAGTCCAGGTTGTAATAAACCTTTTAGAGAAATGAAGATAAATTTCTATCAGAGCTTAATCTGAAAATTGTCTTTTCTTGTTTCAAAGGTTTGGATTGGAAGTGAACTAGGCTCATTATTGAGGGGGTGTTGAAGTTTGCATCATGCATGAAATTAAAAGCGGCTCTGGCATATTTTATAAACCACATATAATTAACACAATGTGTTACTGAAATTAAAATGATCATGGTGTCATTTATTTTCTCTATCATGTGCTTGAAAATGGCTGGAGCCATTTTGTGCTATAAAAACTGACACTTGGCACCCCAAGAGCTCCATTTATTTTAATGTTAAAAATCAGAAGGACTAAAGAAGCAAACCACAGGTATGTATGGGTCATGATTGTGAAAGAAACCCCGACGCGAAGTGGAGGGGTCTCTCATTGCCCTGAAGGGGATTCTTTCACAACAATGTCCCGCTAGCTGTACATTATCACGCTCATTACACCGCTACTTACTTAAGAAATCAATATTTTGACACAAAAACGGTCCTCCAGAGTCTGACATCAGAACTGCATCCATAGCAACGGTCTGCTATAAAGAAATAACAGACCGCAGAGCACTGTGATTGACCAATCATAATCGAGTATTCAACGCAACTGTGTAATAATATCCTATAGACAACGTAGATGTGGAGTATTTTATTAAGTCAAATATATAGTGCCAACTTTTGGGGGTGTTTTCGATACCAATATTTTACTTATACCCACAGTCTTCATCCGGTGAGTCAGACTAAGCAGCGCCAGGCTATAATAGCCGCTACTAGCATAGCACACCCAAATCTCCAACTGAATTGTTTGCATTGTGGGTAATTTAGGTAAAAAAGACTATATCTCTGGTTCTGCTGCCTCGATCTTGATTCTTTAACCTGTCCATCATCAGCCTGATATGCTACAGGAGTGCAATGCTCTTCTTGTAACCACATTTGTATTGTTTCTTTTCCTTTTCACCCCTCTCCACCGGAGGAGTAGAGGACAGCCTTTTCATTCAAAAATATAGTGCAGTGATAAATTGTCTAAACACACATAAGCAAGGTTTCCTTCCATAACTATCACTTTCAAATAAAGGCAAAAAAGTTAAAAATAAATAGACAGCCTCATGAACAGCACTTTGCTATAATGGAGATGTAAATGTAAGA
This sequence comes from Sebastiscus albofasciatus, assembly GCA_916701655.1. Taxonomy (NCBI): domain Eukaryota; kingdom Metazoa; phylum Chordata; class Actinopteri; order Perciformes; family Sebastidae; genus Sebastiscus; species Sebastiscus albofasciatus. Next base: position 26,238 of record CAKAOI010052459.1, read on the forward strand.
AAGAGCATAAGAATTTTAATACACACAGTGCTTAAATTGCAACCTTACTATACCCCTCTTCTCAGCTTTACAGAAAATAGCATTAATTCTGTCTGCTGAGGTGGCGTCTGCTGGGGTTCACAGGCAGAAAGTTTGTTTAGGACACAGTTTTTGGTCCAATCCCCTGCAGTCCTGATTACTGACGCATAACTTGCGTAAAGAGCAGACAAGCCCTAGTGAGCTGCTCTCAACAGGGTCAACTTGTTTGCCAAACATATGAAAACTTCATGTTGCACAATTACACTCAGGAGCTTTACGTTAATAATCTACCAGTCTGTTAATTACTAAGCAGGGGATACGAGACGTGCTCTCTAACTGTGCTCTGGAGATATCGCACAGTACCTCACTCCAGTGCTGCACATCGTACGTCATGTACACTACAGAAACATCTCTTTATGGGTTTCATCATCTTCTTCAAAACAATACTGATGTTGCACCTGATACTGATACCAATACTGAGAGTCACGTCTCTACTGTGATTACTGACTTCAATAACACAAGAGTGTAACACTGGAACAAAAGATAATGCAGTACATCACCATGTTTCCTGTCAGATCACTGTTTTTCAAGGTGTGTGTGTGTACCTTTTGCACTGCAGCTCACAAACTTCTGAGCAGTCTTACACATACAGTACAAACAAACCTGAAACCTGAGGTACTGCATTGTTACTAACAAAAATGTATACGATATATTCTGAGAAATTGGATTCAGGTTAATTCTGGTAAATTACTGAGATACAAAGCTCCAAATATTTGGCATCCAACCCAGTAAAAGTATTATCTACTGTTTGTCTTTCTAAATTCATTAAACCCCAAAGCTTTGTTTAAGAAAAACCACAGAA
>CAKAOI010052461.1:0-98978 GCA_916701655.1 Sebastiscus albofasciatus
CACTATGAAGTGCCTTGAAGGTCTTCAGCACTATCAGATTCTCTATAGACCACAAAAACTGTATTAGTGTTTAAATTACTGCCCAAAAATCTTCAGGCGCTCACTTAAAAAGGTCTCTCTGTCCCAAAGTCCCAGGATGAATTTCTGTCCCAGTCCATCCCTGTTGCAAATAGAGAGGCAGCATAGTTATCTTTCCAGCTAGAGAGGCAGAAGTGCATGCACCGGGCCTGGGCATCACTATAGGCCTAATGATGCCAGGGGCATTGTATCTTGACACAGAAGGTTCTCGCATGGTTAACGTTGCGAAAAGGTGGTTTGAAAAAACATCATGGTTCGCCTTAAAATAAGTACGCTTTTAATAAAATGTAATCTATGGGGCATAACGCCATGTGATTCAGTGGCGTAGCATCATGTGACATAACATTACCAGTAAAAATCACTCAACTTTTAGCTTCAGGCCAGTCCCCTGAGTAAAAGTCCTGTGTTTTTGTGTTCCATCCACCACCAATCCCTTCACTCCCCCTTAGCGGACCTCTCGCTCCTAGGTCCGTCGCAGAGCGTCTAATATTGACGCGGTTGGGTTTACATCGGAGTGAGTTGAAAGTCCGGTGCATCTCATACAGATGCTAAAGGGTGCCTCGTGCGTCACCATCAACAAGGCAAGGACCACTGCCCATGCCTTGGTATTTGACACCCTGGAAAGGAGACCAGGTTGTTTCATGACACCGTTTTCTCGTAGAAAAGTGAGAAAAAAGTCATACAAATCACATTTATCTCCTATAGTATATCTGTTCTCACTCTGGCTCTTGTTCATGTATTTTGATCTCCATGACAAGTGATGTAAAATACACAGTTGCCAGTTTATTAGGTAGGTTTCAATTCTTTGTTAAACCACCTGCAGCTTAAATCATAGTATTATTGTTCCTCTGTTTAGATTTCTCAATCAACAATATGTGTATATCAATATGCCATAACATTACATCTGAGCCATCTGTCAACATATGAAGGAGTGTCGGTTATTTCCTAAGAGTGTAGCATGTCTATATAGAAAACAGTGTCAAGTACCAGGAATTACAGCTGGGAAAAAAAAAAAAAATGTTTTCGCAAAAGAGCGGCATGCTTTAAATGGGTTTTTTATAGTCGCTTAGCAACAACAAGAGCCATAACCGTGACTTCCCACATACAACCTATTAGCACTACCGGCTAAAAAGTGGCACCCTGCAGGCGCCACTGTTCCAGGAGTGGCTGTTAGAGGTCAAGGCCAATTAATGCACTTAATAAGGATTCTATAAATTGTGTGAAATAGAAAAAAAAGGGTGAAGAGGTATAGGAAATAAGAGGAGGGGGATAGATGGACAGATGGATAGATGGATGGATAGGGTTCATCATTCGCTGTGTGCTCTGTATTACCCTCTTCATAATCATGCTTTTCATTCAGGGCCACATTACCATGGCACACACCCTACAGGCTGTCTGATTTCTCAAAGGGCCTTTGCATATTGAATCAAATCAAGTGAAACAGAGCCAGCACAACTTAATGGGAAATGTTGCTCCTCCCGACAGGCAGAAAGGCGCTGTCATCATTTTAGCACATCAGAGAGTCTTCTGTATGACCACAGAATTCACCCAATCACTCAATCCAAAATTGACTAAACATGCAGACAAATGTTATTGCTGATTTGAATATAAAAGCAGATGAAATTGATTATAAAATGGTTTTTCACAGCAGTCGTTTGAAATGAGAGGCGTCCTCCTGATTCTTTGTGCTCTCAGATGTTTGTCGCTGCGCTGCTGTGCAATTAATTGCGAGGAGGAGAGAATATGAAGGCCTTACTGGGACAAACACAGGCTTTGTTCCACTTTCTCTCACTATTCTTATCTAACTACGGGTCGTTTGAATAACTTGCCGAGCAGCAGAGGAACGCCTCACCCTTGGATATTTTTACACAAGATGTCCCCACTTCCCCTCAACCTCTGTGATTTCCTACATGTCCCAGAATGACCTGTGATTTGCTTTAAAGCTACTCCTTGGATGGACACAGGCTGTTCTCATGTACTGCTCGTAGCTATACCTACAAAAAGTAATATCCTGTAATTCATATAAATGATCTCCCTCAAAATCAATTCATATGTAATCTACATAATCGTAAATCAGGCAGTACAAACTGCATAGCAAGGAGGTTGAGGTGGATAAGTGGGTCCAAAAACACCGGACTTTCACCCACGAGACCGCTGTTCCTGTTCTGTGTGAAACCAAAGTTGATTAATTTGTCACGTAACATCTGTAGGCTACTTAAGTAATGCCACTTTTGTAGTTATTTTAACCCATATCATGATCTTTTCCTAAACCTAGCCAATTCTCTATGAAGACGGAACTTTATTTTGAAATGACTGTACGCATGTAAGAAGCGGAAATTGACGCGTGTTGCTGGACATAGAGTGCTACAGGAATGAGTCCAAAAAACTTGGAAATGAGATAGCATTTTAGTACATGTAGTTCCCTCATTTGGAAGTCAATGGGTTTTTTGAATGTTTTTTTTTTTGTTAAATGTCTTAAATAAGGTCTGTGGTTAACACAAGCTTAAGAGATTTTAACATTTTGTTCTACAACATAAAATACATCAATGAATATGCCACTTGTGAATTTTGAAGCATTTGTGTCTTAAATAAGGCGGCTGCTAACAAGTGGATAAATGAGATTACTAAACATCATCACGCCAACTCGTCCACCTTTACAGCCAGATTGTGCATATTAATAGTATAGTATCATAAACGTATAAATGTTTGTTTGTCACAGAGCTTATTTTCTGCAATAATCCGAAACCCGATAGAAAAATTGCATTGGCTTTTTGTCGAGGGAACCAGGGCGATGCTAATTTTCTGGTTGGCCTACAAAAATACATCATCCTTACAGCACTCAATTCGTAGAAGAACGCATGACAAATGAGGAACAACTTTTTGTAAAATATCATACAAACTACTGTATGACACCATGTACTGAGGCGTGGGTTAAGCCACCCACATGATCAGCGGTTAAATCGCTCTGTGTTGGCTGTGCCATTGTTTTCCTGTGGGGAGAGCGTCCCTTGGCGTGGCGCTCCGCTCAAAGTTCAAATTATTTCAACTTTGACCTTGGTTGCTGCTGACCCTTCAAAAGCAACCAGTGAAATATCAGCTGCAACTTTTGTCATTGCCTAAAAACAGTGGATGGTGTTCCTCACGCCCTTTTTGATGAACTATTATACCTGTGCTGCACGTTGCCTCTGCGAGGCTCTGTGCCCTACCTTGCAGTGAGCAAAGAGCACATTTCTTATCATGTGAAAGCAGCTTTATATGTTTCGGAGAAGAGTTTAAAATGCAACATTTCTTTTCACTGCATTCTGGTCTATTGAGGCTTCTTACGCTCTGCCTCTTTTAATCTGTTTTTCTCTTTGTGTCTGACTTAGAGCTCAGTGCAATATGGCGAGTCTTCAGTACAAAGAAGTGCTTGCTCTCTGTCCCATCGCTGTTTTTCCAAGTGTCTTATGCTGAATATTTCCTTCACATGCAACGACAACAAACGACTTAAATGGACCAAAGTCGAGATGGAATTTTATTCATTCAGACAGTGTGTAAGAGCTCTCCTGACATGTAAAGGCATGCAGCACAGCCCAGTTATAAGGACTGAATATAAAATGTGAGATATGAAAGGATAAGTTGACTTTTGTGGTGATATTTCTCACTTGCTGCTATGAAACACAGTCAATACTAATGCTGTTTTTTTTCCTGACAGTAAGGCAGACGGCAACTGTGTCCATAATTGTTTAGCTAGAATCAAATGAATCCATCAATTAATCAAGTAAGTGAGTTATTTGTGGGTATAATTATAATATTAAATTCAACAGGGAAGAGGCCTGATATATCTGTAGTACCAAGCACTGTAAAAATCAATATGAATGAAGTCTTAAAATCATAATTATCTCACCCCGCGATAACATCTCATACTATTTAAAGATTTAGAATTTAAGTGGGAATAAATGACTTTCTGAGATGCATGCTGCTTTGGCGCTCACTATTTCCCCTTTATCATCCCACTCTTATAGGTCATGCCCTTTGTTTGCGCTACATACCGCCAGTCCAGCTAATGGTTGAACAACAAGAGACAGAAAGCACGAGACTCCCTGCATGGGCTAACATACTGATTCATCGCGTTTACAATAGCATTTCAAACATGCTCTTTGTATTTAGCCTGTACATTCATTGGCAGACATTACATCACCCGTTGGCATGGCAACAGCACAGACATGCAATCGCTAACTACTACACTGTCACAATTTTTAGTCCAATTACTATAGATGCCACAGCAGGCTAATAACATGGTTAGTTTCAACGTCGCTCGTTCCGACCGTCTTTCATGGCGGCGTTTTCTAGTCACGACGCAGAATGCATTTGTCACTCAAGGCAAAGATCAGGACTGAAGAACATCTGCGACGCTGTTGAGATGCTCCAGTGTTTCTTTCTTTTCTTTTGGTGGCTCGCCTCCACTTTCTTTGCTCCTTCAGTTCCAATGGGCGACATCAAATATGTGTTTGTATGCGGGGGAGTCAAAAATCCATACCATGTTCAGACCTGCAAATGTGGTTTCATTGTAGTCTAGAAAGATTGGATTCCACACGACCTCTCTTGTTTAGCTACTCACGTTTGTGTGTGTGTGGTAAAAGTCTGAGGCCTGTCTGAACATAGGTTTTCTGAGTTATCTATCTGAAGTGGCTTCTGTCGCTTTCTGAATTCAAATTCTTGAGAGAGGGACTTAAAAAGTTTTCTCTCACTGTGTCTTCTGTTTCACTCTCTGGCTCTAGCTTATCTTCCTCCCCCCGCCCCCTTCTACGCTGCTCCCTGCTGTGTTCTTCAACATTGGCATCTGTGTCTCCGCGGCAGGGTCGGCGGATCAGCACGGCCGCCGCGGTGGCGGTCACAGCAAAGCTGCGAGCTCCATGTCAATAAGACCTCAGCTCAGCGTCGAGGCCCCAGGCTGTCAGAGCGCAAGTCTCATCAGACCACATTGGGACCAGAGAAAAAACCTCTGCAGCGCATGCAGATGTGCTCTGGTTTGCTCTGCAGTCGTGTGGTTTGTGTGCAGAAAACAGACCGATTATGGTGATTCTGAAAGCTCGTTGCACCAGAGTGGTCCCACGGAACTAAATCATTACATGCTGACAAAATTACGGCAAACGGTGGATGCTCAGATGATTTAAGGGGCGATTTTTCAGACAGTCAGAGAGACAGAGGGCCTGTTTGCCTTCCAGACCTGTTTATGGTGCAGACAAAGATCACAAAAGGACAAATCGATGCAGAGATACTCACCGACTCCTATTACCCTAACAGGAGAATGATGATGAGGATCACCTCCTGTGCCACACGACCCCAGTGAGGGTCGCGTCTGCCGGCCACATCGGACACTCATTTTCTCAATTTTCACTAGCTGGGTAATCCAACCTCCCCACTACCTCCTGTGCTGATTTACAAACATAAGTTGGTTTCTTAAGAATAAAATTAAAAAAACAGTGAAGTCCTTGGTATAGGATGGCAGTCTGGAAAACATCCGAGGCACTCTGATTGTGAAATAGTAATCTTTTATTAAGACATGGATAATACCCACCACAAACCATAAGTTGGTTTCTTGTTGGCAGTGTTTGTTTATTGTGCATGATCATTACTTAGTCTACTCTTTCCATTCAAATTTGAAATAGTTGGATGTGTTTTGGGAGGCACGGACAAATGGTGTCATCATGATGATTGGGATGCCAAATGATTGATTTGATGTCGAAGGACCAGGCAGCACCCTCCGGGTCTGAAAAGTGAAGCCAATGCTGAAGTGCCTTAAACTTGCATTCTTTCTAACAGCCAGCAGGGGGCGACTCCTCTAGTTGCAAAGATTGTATAGAAGTCTATGAGACTCTGACCCTACTTCTCACTTGATTTATTACCTCAGTAAACATTGTAAACATGAGTTTATGGTCTCAATCGCTAGTTTCAAGTCTTCTTCAATACAGCATGATGTTCATTTAGTACATTATGGTCCCATTTAGAGTCAAATAGATCATAAAGCAGGGGATGCTTTAGGGCCTGACTACCTTGTGATTGGCATGTCAATATCATGGGTTTGTCTGTGTTTTCGTCAACTTTAACTCTTTCACAGTATGTTTTCAGTCCATGAAAGTTAATTGTAACATTATTGGTCGCCTAAAAATGTCTTATGTTGCATTCGGTTGTGTTAGTGAAACCCTCTCGAGTCACTGCTGGTTCCAAAAAACAAGTGAAAACTGTAAATCCACAAACCAAATGGGAATGTCACAGTGACTATGTCCACTTTTTATATTCAGCCTATATACTGTACATAGAGTCCCAGCATCATGGTTCTTTTAGTCCTAATGAACTGACATTCTCCACAATCCCTTATTATAATGATGTTTGTTGTCTTAAAAATCACACAAGAAAAACAACAATCTCAAATTGCATTTCTTTTTTTTTCTACATAGTCCTTCTCAAACTATGACATTGTACTCTCACTTATTCTGAAAATAACAATACAAGGGGCCGCCGAGCTAGTGACTACAGCTTGTAAACTGAGTGTGTTTTTGCTTGTTTCCACTGCTTGGTTTCAAAGGTTTATTAAGTGTACAAAGTATAGAATGTACTTCTCCAGTATTTCATAACACCTCTTGTTTGGAGCCTTTCTTTAGCAAAAGACTCCGAGTATGTATTTGTTTCCCCCCTTAAAAGCACAAGCAAATAGAGAAGCAAGACAATAGTACAGAGGCAGTAACAGGAAAGTCATTAGCAACGTCGGAGACTAGAGCCAAAAATGTGTGTGGAGCATACCAAGAGGAGAGCTCTTGATTTAACAAACTGTAAACACAGCAGCTTGTGGCTTCTGTGTTGTGGCATGAGATGGCATCTATCAGTAGGAGCTGAATTAATAGAACAATCCCACAGCACAACTGCTCTCATTTAGAGACATCCTACTGAGTTCATAGCATGCGTCTCTGCAGCACAAACAATCCCTCTCTCTCACACACACACACACACATACACGCAAGCAAACACAAATGTTCAGAGTGCTAGCATTGTCGTAGGTCCTGGGGCTAAGAAGCTTTCTGATTTACTTTGGTAATCCCAGCTGTAAGTCCCCTTATGACTGCCAGTGTGCACTCCTGATGCTAAATAAGAGAACAGAGCGGTAAAAATGTAATTACTCGAAATCTTTATTTCGTTTTGAGGCAATTAGCAATGTAACATTACAACCTTGGGAATATTTGTTTTTGTGCCAGCAATCTGAAATGAAGTAATATTTACTGTACATTTAAGGGCTTAGCAGTGCCTGCTAACCATAACCAATTACACACGATTAGCAATGTTGTGCTTGCAATATAAATGCCACTGTGACTGCTACTGAGCAATCTCATTACTGTATGACTTTTTAAAAAAAAAAAGTATTTTTTTTGCACTAAGATATATTTGTTTTTCATTTAAAAAATAGAAAATTACCAAACAAAAGAATGTTCATGGGTGGTAAATGACAATGATAATGAATCCTCAAAGAACAGGGATGCTAAGAGGTTCGTCGCTATTTGGAACAAGGGAACATACTTTATCCTGTTAAGAGTTACCTCACCACTGGAAGGGATAAACAGGCTTGCATGTCGGAAATTGTAACTCTGAGGTCGAGTTGAACACAATGCACTGTGTGCTCCACAGTAGGCAGAAAAAAATGCTTTCATTAAGTTCCACTGAAGTTTATACATCAGTGATGATAAGCTCTCCGAGGGGGCAGCCGTCTCACCAGCCACGAGATTGAAGTGTCCCATCTCCCACAATATGAGGAACGAAATGAGATATTCTATTCATTTTCTGCAGATTCATATGTAAAAGTAAATTAACTCAGAGGGTAAAGAAAAGGCAAAGTGACAGGCGAGTGCAGGGATTTCTAATGTTGTGCATCATGGACACATATGTGGTATACTGGGATGGGATCACAAGCGGTGCAGGTGTCTGAACAGTCTGCTCATGGCTACACAGTGGAGCTTAATAATGAGCGTTATTACAAAGACCAGATGTTCGGCTCGTAATCCATCCTCTAATTTGATTAGCAAATTGTCAATACAAAGTCAGGCTCTTTAGGGAGACTAGATCGAGTCCCATCAAGCTCTAATTTAGCTGTCTGGTAACCAACGCAGCTTGTAGCAGCGGGGGGCACTGGGTCATGAGCATTTGCCAGCTTGTTCACCGCTTCTAGAGCAAATTTCAAGCATATGCCATACAGTGGTGCTCTTGTCATATAAATATTAGAAGAGAGGTGTCGTTACCTCTGTAGCCAGCATGCGAACCCCATACTGAGAACGAACTGCAGTTACCATGGATGCTTGTGAAAGTGACTGTCCCATGATCAATTACACTATGAGGCTTTTACTGAGAGGAAGAAATGCCACAATTAAAGCAGGAGCGCCTTGCGATGCCGGTTCCACGTTTAATTTTTAACCAATTAAATCGAATTGACTTTGCTCCAGTTTGACTGTCAGTTACACACAGCTTGCATTGGATCTTCATCAGCAGTAATTGCACTTCAAAGAGAGCAAAGGAGTGAAGGATGTGCCGTGACAGCTCAGGACATGGGTAGCATGTATGCAAAATGCAGTAGTGGGGAGCAAAATAAGAAAAAAAACAAAAAATACAGCGTAGAGGCAAGATGCGAGATGAGGCTAAAAATCTGGTTTCACACTCGCTCGCGTTCATCATCAGAGAAAGAAAGAGGCGTATCTGACAGGCTCTAAGTGGTTAAAGCAATCTTAACAAGCCAGCTTTTTGGGAAAAAAAATACAAAATGTTAAAACACTTGGCTGCCATTTGGACATAGTGAATTAGAAGCATCTCAATTACATTCTCCAGCTCTGCAAAATAGACGACGGATGGCTGTATCTAGAAGCTTTATGACTCAGTTTTGCAGTTTCGAAGGATGACAACAGGGTCTTTTCTGTGTCAGGAAAACACACTGCTCCCTATCCAAGTTTGTTGTTCCCATAGTAGCTTCACATAAACCACGTCTGACTGGAGAAGGCTGGGTTGAATTGATAGAGCCGGGGGTATTTATCGGCCGAGATTCACGACCTGTCATCTGCGGATCACTTTTCAGGGTGAAGGTGTTGGACCGGACTGTGCTCCTTTAATTTACACTGCATCAGCGCGCCGCGTTGCAGAAGAGAAATGTCACCAATATTCCTGATGTGCTGTAAATCCTAAAGCTTCTTAAGTATGCGGTCCCAATTCTCCGGGGCCATGAAGGACAACAACATTCAAAACTTTTATGATTGAAGAAGTAAACATGTGGACCTAACTGTGAAACACCTGCATGTTAAGAGCATTGAATCTGTAGGGGTTAAAGGAACAGTCTAGCGGTGAGGTTGCAGAATACAATTTCTCCGATGTGCCAAGCGTGTAGGAGAACTACAGTGGCTGACGCGAAAACGCAAATGGCCCTCTCTAGAGCCAGTTGTTGTAAGAGTAGAGTACTTAGAGTGTGTGTGTGTATGTGGGAAGTGAGTGGTGAAGCAAGAGAGAGAGAGTGCGAGCGGCAGTGATGGGAGTGAGTAACGTCAAGCAGGAAAAGTTAAAAGTGTTTGGTTTGTCCGTTCTGGGCTTCTGTTGAAACATGGTGGTGCAACATGGACTCCATGGAAAGGGGGTCCGCTCCCTATGTAGATATAAACGGCTCATTCTAAGGTGACGAAAAAACAACAATTCTTATTTTCAGGTGATTAAACACTAAAGAAAACATACTTATTAATATTATGTTCTATGTATGTCAATAGACCCCCCTAATTGTTACACATGTAGGTGTTTATTTTTCTACTTTGTCTATTTGCGTCTGTAGATTTATCCTAAATTCACTAAAAGTTAGCATTAGCTAATGTCTCATTTACATATTTAAACATTGGCAATAAAATTAAACAATAATTTTGAACGTGCCTGTATCATATGTTCAGATTTCTGTTTTCAAAATGTATGCAAATTAGCACATATTTGATAAAATATTCCCTCATTTGCATATTTAAACATACATTCTCAGAAAACGTGTAACACAACATACATTTGTCTTAATATAAAGGGGAAGTTTCTTGGCAATATCTATTAGTTGTTGCTTTTTTACCCTTCACTTGGGGTGTCTCCCTTAATTGTATGTAAATTACTGTTTCGTAGTAAGCATACCAATGGGACTGTCAGCCTTTAGTTATGCAGTGGGGAAGGTTTGAATTAGAAGACAATGGAAAGAAAAATGGTCGCTGAAGAAAATTGGAAAGGTTGGCAAAGTTATTGCACAGTGACCCTTATCTTTACTCAGAAAATCATTTCAGGTGTCTTATCAACATCCTTTTCATTCATTCATCATTTCCTGTGTCAGCTGTGCACGCACTCGGAATATACCGGATTAGTTTACCTTGTACCTATATTTGATAATGTGCAGCAGTTCACATGGGGGGGGGGGTAATTCATTTTGCAGGGAATCTATAACAAAGAGCATCATACTGGATTATGTGAACATGGATGGAAAATAAAATCTGTATTTTCTTTTACCTAGCAGCCCGGAGTTAACAGACTGTTTTACAAGTTAATGTGGGAAATGACTTTGTTAAGGCTGACAGCTCTGATCACTAATGAGGATTTGGCTTTGTTCTGATTGAGGCACCCCCATTCGGAGTCAAACAAACGCAGATCAAATGAAAGATGTTGTTTGCGCTTGTCGCTTCCCCTGATGAGGGGGCAGGAAAACAACCGAATCTGTTTGTGTTCGAGTCGTTTAACAACCAATTAGTCATAAAGCTTAAGCTTTAAGCACAATTCAAATGGACAAAACGAGAGCTCACAGTCCTCCCCGCCAGGCTGCAATAAAAGAGCCATCTAACTTCTCAGGCTCTTATTTTTCACGCCAAAATAACATTAGCATCAGGTATGAAACACGCTCAAATCCTCCCATAGGACCAAATGGTGTACATAGCATAAGCAGCCTGGTTGTCAGTGCTCTGTGGTTGTTATTCCGCATGCAAGACCCTCATCAGGGAGCCTATGATTCAGTTTCTATTTCAGAGTCAATGTGACATGACTTGCACTCCCTCGTCATCTCCCTGCGAGGATTACGTGCTATGGCTGTCATACCAAATTGCAACTTTGTGGAGAGAAAAGGAGCATGAGCAACACTTAGGTGACGGAGAGAAATAAATCAGCACAACTGGCTCCTGTGGCAGAAGCAGCCTTTTGTGTAACTCAAGTAAATTTTGCTGAAACAGCTGGATCTATCTGTCGTGACCTGACACTGACAAGAGATAAAACAAGGAAGTAACGATAATCGATGATGACTTGAGTTTGGGAGATTTGCTTTATTTGACAATATTTCTTGTTTCAAGAAAACTGCTGAAAAAGTGGCAGTGTGTTGAAAGATAAAGCATTTTTAAGCGCGACTACAAGATTAAATTACTTTCTTTTTTCACAGCAAATGACATTTGTTTCCACGGCCTCAACAAAACACATCTCATTTGTCTCTCCATCATCCCTTTCCCGCTCCTTTAACACCACCTGACAGTTGTTTATTCGCACCTCTGAAACAAAGCAGCAGCATTGAGAGGGCCTTGGTAATACCTTATACGACTTGCTGATGTAAGGCATGAAACACCAGCCACAAAGAGCATTTCAGAGCTGCTATATAAATAGCAGTGATGATGGTGATGATGTCTGTTATTACGACTCGCATTCTTCACCACACACATGTCTCGGAGGGCTCGAGAGAAGCAGCACGGCGAGATCCCCTTTTTGAGCGTGATTCAAAGCCGCTCTGTGATTTGCGAGGCTGAGCGCAGGGCCGTTTCAGGAGTAACCTTGGTGTAATGTGCTGTGTAATTTTACAGCCCCCCTCTCTATGAGATCTTAGCGCAAAGTTCCCGCTTTCATTAAAATAGCTGCCATTTTCATCACAGCAGATGCCCCTGCACTCAGCATATGTGCAAGGTCATAAATCCAGATTACCTACCTCTTGTGTCGCTTCTTGAGCCATCTGCTGTGATTTAAGCAGTGGGCAACACTGTTCCCAACACCCGCTCCCCCAACGACCAAAGAAAAGGATGGCAACGGCTCAGAAATGACTTGGCTACAACTTCAGTCAATTAAAAACTAGCAAAACGCCATTAGTGATTTAATATGCTCCCTAGATTTTTCTTTTTATTTATTTATTTGTGGAGCGTATGTTTTGTGAATACAAAATCTGAATATTGCTCCAAGGGAATTTTTATAATATTCTTTTAATTATGTTATATTGCAGAGTTGTTGTTTTTTTTTTTCTTATTGTGTCCTGAAAAAGAATGGTAGTGGAGTAAAAGAGGATGTACTGTCTGAATGCTCTGGATTGCTGGGAAACAATCAATTTGTATGGGGTCTTCCATTGTTACATATATAGTATTATATACATACACTCACCGGCCACTTAATTAGATACAAGGTGTACCTAATAAAGTGTCCAGTGCTAGTACCGGGTGGTCTTCTGCTGCTGCAGCCCGTCTGCTTCAAGGTTGGACGTGTTGTGCGTTCAGAGATGGTATTCTGCATACCTTGGTTGTAACGAGTGGTTAATTGAGTTGCTGTTGCCTTTCTATCATCTCCAACCACTCTGCCCATTCTCCTCTGACCTCTGACATCAACGAGGCATTTCCGTCCACACAACTGCCGCTCACTGGATATGTTCTCTTGTTGGGACCATTCTCTGTAAACCCTAGAGATGGTTGTGCGTGAAAATCCCAGTAGAGCAGCAGTTTTTGAAATACTCAGACCAGCCCGTCTGGCACCAACAACCATGCCACGTTCAAAGTCACTTAAATCCCCTTTCTTCCCAATTCTGATGCTCGGTTTGAACTTCAGCAAGTCGTCTTCACCACATCCTAGATGACGTAATGCATTGAGTTGCTGCAATGTGATGATTAGCTATTTGTGTTAACAAGCAATTGAACAGGCGTGCCTAATAAAGTGGCTGGTGAGTGTATATATATATATATATATATATATATATATATATATATATATATATTAAAACTACTAAACCTTTGCATGGGAATTTGACTATTGTCGAGCTGCTGCATACTCACTGTTGTGTTCAAATGACTAAATAAGCAATTCAAGCCTTTAAGTGCTTGTTTCAGTTGCAGAACCATTACATTTTATTACATGCATAAGAGCTTATCCAAATTTCTGAATCCATGATATGATGTTGTTTACATGTGCAAAACAAAATTTGGATACTTCAAAAACCTGGTCATAAATGGTATACTATAGTGTACATGAGTTTCACTCCTATCACCCAGACAGCTAATACATCATAGTATGTGAATAGTGTCCTTTTATGTTACTGTGACATTACCACTGTAGATGAATGTAGTGAATTGAGCTGTAGTTTTTCTTTTAGACGCCATGCAGGCCTGGAGTTGTTTTGATAAAGATGACTGGAAGTGACATTTTTGGAAAAATGTCATTTTTATTTCAGAAAAGGCCAAACACTTTCTTCCAAGGTTTGTGTTCTCAGACATTTCCACCCTGTTCTTTGTCCACATTAAATTGTTTTGATGCCATACCTTTTTCTTTTTTTCCCGTCTTACTTTTTGAGACTTTGATCTTAGGATGTTCTGTTTTATTATATGAAGTAATTTTAAAAGTATAGCATCCCCAGCACTAGTGCAGTCTTAGTTGGTGTCTGAGTGTGCATTCACTTCATGTTTGTGTGCATACATGTGTATTTGAATATGACCTGTGGCCCTTTGCTGCATGTTGTCCCCTCTCTTTCCCCCTTTCCTGTCTGTCTTCGGCTGTGCTATAATAAAGGCAAAAAAAAGAACTACAATTTACCTTTTTTTTTATCTCCTTATGGTCATTTTATGTCTCTTTGGAGTGTTTTGCATCTGGAGTTCCTTTGCATCTCTTTGTCAAGCATCACTTTGTTGTCATTAGATTGACTTTCCAACAATAATTGTCACTTCAAAAACAGTCCTCTCAAACAGAGGCACAGTCTACTGGGGCCCATTCCCAGTAGGCCTGTTCAGTAATCCATCTATGTGTACCTATACTGTATGTGTGCAGGTAAATAATTGTGCAAGCTAAATATGGAACTCCAAGTCGAACATGTTTCCCTTTGAGCATGGTTACTTATTTAAGCCTGCCATTTCTCCAGGGTATGAACTTGATGAAATGCATGAAGACAAGCAAAAGAAAACCAATAACTTTGTAATGGTATTTCTTATTAATATTGCATCTACTCAATTCATAGCTCCCATTCATTCTCTGTCATGTCTCTCACTACACAGTTTGCCTGTTTAGAGTTGTGTCTGTCACCAGGCCTTTAAATGATCCAGTTACTGCGAGTATGAAACATTTCCACTATTAAGACCACAGTAGGTATAAGTTCCCCCCCTCCCCCTCACATCACCAACACCACCTCAGATCCATTCCTCCACATCTGCTACGGAAGAAAATGGCCAGACGAGGCCTGCCGCCTCATAGAAATTTGGGCTGATACTGGAATTTCACTCAGTCAGATAAAATAAACCAGGCGAGCCTTAGATGCTGGATAAATAAGCAGTACACTTTGGCTTGGGGGGAAACCAGCGCTCTCCATCTCAGTGATGTAACTGATTGTTCCTTTTCCCCACTGATTAAAAGGAGGTCAAAATATACAGGGGTTATTACATTCTACCGGAAAAATACCCCTAATCCCTGGAAAATAATCAGCAAAACGATTTAGATTGGCAAAGACCCACACAAATAGGAAGAATTCTAGGGGCTCTGCACTTTTCGGTGTGGAAAAACACCGGTCCTGAGGGAGTGAAATCTGAAGAAAAGACTTACTCTGTGTCTAATAATTCACTACATTATAGTCCTATTCATATGGAAATAGTATTATGTGGAGACGTAATGAACTGTAATTAAGAAGCCAGTAACTGCTGTTGTCTGTGTAACTCATTCTGTGAAAATTAATGAAATCATCAATGTCTCATAGAAGTCAGCGTTTACCAATTCCACATTTCCTCAGGGAGCAAATCAGAATTTGAGGTTTGCATTGAAAATTACACTCAGAATTGACACATCTATGAGCAGAGCTGCGGGAACATCTTCAAAACTAATACAACAAAACAAAATGTAGAATATAATGACTATAAAACAGAATACTTTAATTAGCGCAATGAATGTAGCAAGAAGTCATCACTACGATGGTGCCACAGTGCTGCTTGTGGAACTGTCTAAATCCTGTCCAAACCTTCCCATCCACAACAGATCCACACAGCAGGGCGGCTGTAGCTGAGTGGGTGGAGCGGGTCGTCCTTTAACTGCAAGGTTCCTACTGTCTGCATGTCAAAGTGTCCTTGAGTGAAATACTGAACCCCAAGTTGCTCCTCGGGTGCTGTACAGCAGATCACTGCTCCTAAGGATGGGTTAAATGCAGAGGTCAAAGTTCATGTATCTGTATGTATGTATGTATGTATGTGTATGATGACTCTAATAAAGTTGAGGTTTTTTGAAGTTTAAGTTTGTAGGTGTTGCTCCATACCTCCGCATACTTAATTCAGATAATACCAGGGAACAATACAGAGTATTTATGATCCAGAATGTGTCTATTTTTTTTTTCCCAGAACTGCAATGCTCCTTGCCAACTGTGCATGCACATATTTTAAATGAGGCTCCCAGCAGATTTGTGGTCTTAATATCACACCCAGAGATTTATTTCCAATAACTCTTTCTATAATAACATTGTCTATCGTAACTTGTATTTGTGTTTATTTTTTGATTCCCAAACAGCATATGTTTGGTTTTGTTCAAATTGAATGATAATTTGTGTCAAACCGTAATTCTAATTTACCCATTTCTGTTGTGACCACCTCCAAAAGCTGCAAATGAACCAAAACGAAAATATTGGTGTCATCCGCAAATAAGACAAATTTCAATATGCGGAGAGTGGATAAGGTCAGTGAATTAGATACGCTCAGTAGGAACATTTTGCAACCTTTGCATATAAATTAAGTTTTCAGGAAAAAAAGAAAAAAACAGAATCAGGGTGGCTTTACATTCTTTTAAAATTAATCTGCTGTTGTAAAATAGTTGCGAAAAGCCCATGAAATTACAATTTGGCACATTTCATACATGACGACATATGGATAAATCATTTAAAAACTATGTTAGACTAACGTTAGTTGATTTTTTAGTTTCGTTTTTTACTTTACTCCCTTGATACTTTGCCTCGCCAACCATCTGCTATCCGGCTGGATACCTGTGGCTGGTGCTGTGTGCACATTGATATCATGACGGGAAAAGGAAAGTCATTTTCTCTGAATGAAAAACTAATGCACAAAGGGAAAGCATCTGTGGCTGAAGCCCTCGTCAAGTGGATTGATAACACCTCGTCACATAAATGCCCCAAAGTGAAGCTTTGCTGCCTGTCTCCTCGGCACCACAGCACAGGCACAACAAGGTTCTCATCCCAACTCGTCACCCCTCAGCATCACTTTTTCCGTTGCAGTAAACACGTGCTTAATGTTGTGAATGAAAGAAAAACATTTGCTTAGGATTAGGCAACAAAAGCAACAGGGTTGAGCTCAAAACTACTACATTCTTACGGTGTAGATGAAACTGAAAGTTGTGAACACAGGACACAAGTGAACAGCTGATTGTAAAGTGAAAGTGAAACTTAACACATGGGACACAAACAGGTCTCCTGGATGAAAGCCTTGTGTTTGTTGGACCGTCCACCTCAAGTGAGTCTTTCTCTCTTTAAACTATGTCACCACAGCACTTTCCCTGTGTGTTTACTGTTGCCGCTGATGAGGTTACGTTGTAGCCAAGGCAAAAGGGTACCTTGTGTGACGGTAGTATTGATATTTCACCACCCCGGGAATGAGAACGGCATTCCGGCAGCTTACCGATGCCTGTCTCCCTCCATGCTGCTACCGGTCGAGCAAACGAGGAGCTCTGGTGGTTTCCATTATAGTTTACTCAAACAATGAATGATGAAGATGCACATCAGGGGGGACTTAGTGGTTGGCCGACTGAACCAGAGTTGGTGATTAGACTAACCAAGACGGTTTTGGTGAGTTTATTTTGTTTCTGTTGGGTTTGACTGGAAGTTTATGAAGTTTACGATGCCAGAAGAGCTAATCCCCTAGCTGAAACTCACTCCACTCGACCTTCAAATATGGAGGTTGAGCAACGAACTGGCAACCATTTGTTGTGCAGTGAATGCAATGGAACAGGGGAGGGAGAATGCGTTGTCAATGTTATCAATTTTACCTTTAATACATAATTTAATTGATAGTGAAACTGGTAGAAGTTGCAACAATCATTTTCCTGCACTAAATGTACAGTAGTTTCCCAATTTCTGACAGCTTTAAATCTTACCAATAGTTATTTGAGCAGTGAGTAAAAATCAATGAAGAGACACACACACATAAAAAATATTATCTTCATGTCTAGCGAAGTTCACAGCCAGTGCCAGTGTCTCCTTTCATCTTCCCCACAGTGAGATGAAGCGAGGAAGAGATGAGAAAGAGCGAGAGATGAAAAGAGCTGCAAAGTTGGCCTGAAAAGGCACTTAAGAGGTATTCCTCCTCATAGTTGGTCTGTTTGGGGAAAAAAAAAAGTTGCACTTCTTTCTTCTGTTTGTTCATGTCGCTTCAGCCCTCTATAGAGCTTCCATAGAGCCCATTAAACAAGACACGACATTATAGTCAGACAAGCTAACGGACCAGTACAGAGAGACAGTACAGATCTCCCTAAACGCAACACTGCCCCGTCCTGTTCATCAAACTAGACATAACATAATTAATTAGACTGCTGATGACAAACTCAATAGGAAAAATCATTATTTTTACTTTGTGCAGCCATTTCAGTTTATTATGGTCTCTTCATTTTCCAAGTATCTTTTTGGTGAACTGTATCATTCAGAATGGACAACGTTTGTAGAGCGCAAGGCCATTTCAAATAAATGTTGCCAAGATGATGGATGCTCAAAACAGGTCAACAGCAGCTGACTCATGGTTAGTGTTCTCACAAAGAAGCCTGTCCACATACTGGATACTCATCTGGGCATTTATTATATTCCACCATGAACCTATTCACCATGTTCTTCCCCAGGAAACATTTAGACGTCAATCAGATGCCAGACGCCAATACACGTTAATTTTGGAAGTTGATTTGATGTCTAGTTGAGGGGCTGATATGAAAGTTTTTCTGATGTCGGTTTTTCGACCGACGTCGTTCGTTTCAACGGCTAATAGACCAGTTCAATCCACTTAGTTTCAAAGTTGTACAGACAACATTTCAATTTCAATCTATATGAAATTGAAATTTACACCCTGAATGCCATTTTTTGTTGAAGAGTATTAGGCTATGTATAGTATAATTAAACAACATATGATGGATAGATATATTCAACCCAATATTGGTATCCTTTTGATATGAACCCAATGCTCTCTAAATTTGGTGTTTAGCATTTGAGCCACATCAAAACAGGTCTATATGAAAGGCTGAATCTAGGTATATGAAATTATTTTTTTTCTTTTACATAAATTCAACTTTTTTTATGAAAAGCAAAACAGATAACATTTATCTTGTAGTTTGCCCAAATTTGCAGTTTTCGGTATCGCTCCCACTGCTACCTACATAAAATTGGAATCTGACACACTCATAAGACCTATAACAAGCACAGCTCTTGTGCTGCATACAGATAATTAAATATTTCTCCATCTGTTGAAAACTTGTTTTACAGCGGTGTAGCAGGATAAAGACTCCTGATAAAGTGCCATGTGGTGTCATGTAATTCAGAAATTCTTACTGCTTTTCACCCTACTGCAAAATAGGATGTGAGTCAAATGCTGAACACCAAATTTAGAGAGCATTGGGTTCATATCAAAAAGGATACCAATATTGGGCTCATATGTTGTTTGGTTATACTATACATAGTCTAATAATCCTCAACAAATTCATAACAAAATATACCGTTCAAACTCATGTTATGTTATATGGTTATTCTTCTAAACTGTTTATTCAGTTACACCATTGTCAAAGAAGTCGTCCTCGAAATTTCCATTCCCCAAAGATTATGTTTTCATGTTGGCAAACAATTGAAATAAAGTCACGTTGTGACTTGACATCTATTGGACTTGTTTGCCGCGACGCAGGTCAAGGAAAAGTTGGGGGGGACTGTATTATATTCAGAGTACTTCTCTACAATCCTTCAGCCTCCTCAAATACAACTCTGACAATTTTTCGTACAACACAGAGTGCTAAATATGCTTTTAACAGTCTGTTCTCACTCCCAACTCATTAAATACGGCCACTTTGGTCAGTGACCCCTCAAACTCTGACGCTCTACGAGGCCGCAGTTATGGCGGGAGTAAAGAAGGAAGTGAGGTAACGTAGTGGATAAAGTCTGCGTAAGGAGGAGGTTGGGGTGGATTTAAAGGTAAAAACAAAACAGAACTCTCACTCATGAGACCGCTGTTCGTGTCCGTGACAACAAAAGTCAACATTGGCTAAGTTTATTAATGTTTCTATGTACCTTATGTAGTAGTTTATTTTGAAAAGACGGTGTATGCATGTAACGGACGAATATTGGCACATGTAAAAATGACCCTACAGGGGTACGTAGAGCGTCATAGTTTGAAGCGTAGGGCCACTGACCAAACTGCTGTATTATGAGTTGGGAGTGAGAACATGTTGGCTTTTAAATAAACAACAACTATGAATGAGCAATTTCACAATCTGTACGATTGCATTCAATGTGCTGCAACATTACGCCATCACACAGACACATACATGCTGGGAGTGGGGGACTGCAGACAAATCATGTAAATTAAGCACAAAATGATGGTTATACTGCTGTTCCCTTAATGACCAGGTGATCTAGAGGTAAATACAATGGCCTTAAGTATGTGAATACCTTTCCCTTATACGTTTGTGTACTTTTTGTTGTGACGTTGTTGACATGGTTTGGGCGGTTTCTTGTTTTAACAAGCTCCCCATGCACACAGCCAGGCCCATAAAGAAATGACTTTGACCTCAACCTCAACCCCATCCAACACCGTTGAGATGAACCGGATCGCTGACTATGAATCAAGCCTCATCACCCACCAACATCAGTGGCGGCCCTCACTTGTAGCTGAGTGGGATGAAATCCCTGCAGTCGGGGTTCAAAAATCAATGTTCCCGCTAATCCTGTGGTCTCATTGAGGTCTGTCTGCGTGTTCACACCCTCTTAATTCCCACAGAACACACCACACCAGTCTAGCTGGGGACACATTCATCGTTTCCCATCAAAACTGTTTCTTTTCCCCCCCTTAAACTGTCATCACTGCATTCTGTCATCATGCCATGATATTAGCCAATGTCACTCTCTATATTTGGCTGCCTCCACTGTCAGCAGGCTGCGAAATGGTAATAATTACTTTGTAATGCTAAAACGAATTAGGTGAGGCCATTAGCATCACTAGCAAATTAGACATCCCATGTAAGTACTGTTTGTGCCTATCTGCAATCTGCCACCTACTGATTCATTCTACTTTTAGCTTTGAGTGACACTGACAGTGATTTCAGTTGGACAGAGTACAGATAGTCCATCTGTGGTGGGTCTAATAAACCTACTTTGGAGGCCGAAAGTAGCCCCATGACACATCGTGTGTGTGTGGGGATGTACATGTGGATATTTAATGTGTGTGTTCCAGACTGTGCCTATTTGTCTGCATGTGTGACCTGTTTCTCAATCTGTTCATGTATTTTTTTTTCTGCCTTCATCTTTTCTTCTTCCCCTACCCATACATGAATACACACACTACTGTACATGTTGCTGAATGCCCAAACCAGCCCTGGGGACGGAGCGGCACATCTGGCTAACAAGCTCTGTCCTCGGCCGGAGCCAAAGTGGTGGGCTGCGGTGCTGGATGAGTGATGAATCATAGCATCAACCCCCCACCCCCACCACCCCATTCGCCAGCTCTTATCATAGCCCAGACAAGGTCCAGGACCAGAGGGGAACCATGCTAATCCTCATGCCTCCATCATCCATTGCTACCTGTCATTATTGTCTGCATCCTCTGAGCACAAAATGTGCTCTACTGTATAGAGTGATGCAGGGATGACATATTTTTGTAGGCCAACCAGGAAGTAAGCATCACTCTGGGTTCCCTCGACAAAAAGCCAATGGTATTTTTCCATTGGGTTTGGGATTACTGCAGAAAATAATGTTGGCAAACAATCATTTATGATACTTACACGTTTTGTTCCATAAAATAATCTCCACAAATGAACACCACTTTATGATTTTTGAAGTGTGAATACATTCAAAATGAAGTAAAAAGCTAACGTTAGGGTATCAACGAACTGCACCGCAGTTGCATGAGCGCGAGTATACAGAACGAGGCTGTAAAGGAGGACGAGTTGGCGTGATGACGTTTAGTAGTCTCATTTAGCCACTTGTTAGCAACCACCTTTTTTTAAGACACGTAAAGGCTTCAAAATTCACAAGTGGGGTATTTATTGATTTTATATCGTAGAACAAAATGTGAAAATCTCTCCAGCTTTTGTTAACCACAGACCTTATTTCAGGAATCTAACTAAAAACCCATCGACTTCCAGACGAGGGAACCGGAAGTGCTAAAATGCTAACTCATTTCTGGGTTTCAGATTCCTGTAGTACTCTATACGAGTATTTATTCATTTGCATATTGGTCCATGATTGGCTCTAAACTGGTCCGCCTCACTGTTTTGAGCGCTGTTCGTTCATGTCTATGTAGAGCAGGCACAAGCACGAGCAACAGGACACTGACTTTCATGGACTTAACGGCCACAGGTGTTGCTGTTAACAAGCAATATCATATTCTTACATATAGTCCCTCTAAGTGACAATATGCAAAACATATTTTGAATGGAGGGGGACTTTTAAGTGCTGTGAGAGCACAACACTCTTCACTGTTTACCAAACTTTTTTATGTGATGAAATTTCACCATTTGTATATGCCGTTCTGAACGGCCCCTTTGTGTGATGTCACAACGGGAGAAAAATGAGGGTAAGTGTTTATGAGTGGAAATGTTTTCAATATGCTACATCGAAATCTTCTCACAAAAGAAATAAGAATCTCTCCAGTAAATGATTTGTTTGGTTGCAACCACACATGTCCAACAGTTAAATTGCAGTCTGTGTTTTGGCTGACAGTCAACAGTCTGAAGTAGCTCAGTAAACATCCAAAGAAGCTTTAACTAGTCTGAATAAATGTTTTATAGCTAACTATTACACTGCAGAATGCAGGTACCATGACAATTCATATTAAAGGTCCCATCACATGTTCATTTTCAGGTTCATACTTGGTATTTTGTGTTTCTACTAGAACTTGTTTACATGCTGTAATGTTCAAAAAATCCTTTATTTTCCTCATACTGCCGGCTTGAATATACCTGTATTTACCCTCTGTCTTAAACGCTCCGTTTTAACGCATTTTGACGAAATTGCAACATAATTGCATTGCTAGGCAACAGCTTAGGTCCATGTGTACTTCCTGTCAGCTGATGGCATTCACATACACTGCAACCCAGAATATACTGGGACACATTTAGAATGTTTATATTTAAAACTGTGTAAAGGGTCTAAACATTGTATATTTGTGACATCACAAATGGACAGATCTTGACAGCTTGTTTCAAATGCACAGTTTCTGAATATGGGTTGTGTGTATTTCCTTGTGGATTGAGCACTTCGATACTTTCACAGTATTTATATTGGACTGAAGCCTGCTTTATAATAACAAAAAAACTTTATAAAGACCTTTAATACAACTATTCTAATGCTGAAACCATATAAACAACCTTACTTTTACTTAAATGGAAATATCAAACTAAATGTGAAGTATTTATTTAATTTCAGTTTACCATCTTCCCCAGAGAGCAAGCAGCAGGCTGCTACAGGACAGTCCTTTCCTTCTGTTATGTCTCCTTTGGCTCGATATGTAGAAGTAGAGTCTCATTATAAAGATGTCAGCTCAATGTGGGACTGTACCACTGTGGAAACAGGGAGCTCACTTGCTCCCCTCTTCTAGACTTGGTTTGGGCATTGACTGTGTGTGTGTTTGTGTGTGTGTGTGTGTGTGTGTGTGTGTTGGGGGGCATATGCATTATCATAAAAAGCTCATCAAGCTTTCATGTGGAAGGAGTTCATTAGTGCCTTCTGCTGATGATTTGTTGGTACTAATTACGAGGATGATCACATTCACCCATCTGTGAGCATTTGATATCTAATATCCTGAGAATGTGTATGATGTCCACAAACAGATGAATAAAGTCACATGATTTTCATTTTGCCAATGAGATTACATGTTTTGAATCATATAAGGGCCATATTTAAAGTCCAAATTAAATTATCATACAGCATACAGATTTGCTCTGTAATTTACATTTGAGAATATATTGAGAATATTAGATTTAGATTTTTATGTTTATTGGTATCAGGAAAGTGTCCCGTGTCGGCTCATTACCAATGTCAACATTGCTCAGTGTACATGCTAAATGTTGTGCTCCTTATTCTCCAGCTTTTTATGAGCAAACACGCACGCTGGGTACACACCATGGATTTATTAATAGAACTGGATTACAGCATTGGAAGCAGGGCCACCTTCATTCCTAAAAGAGTTGCTCAGTGGCGCATGATGCCACTTATCAGGATCTTCCAGCGATCTTCTGCATCCACTGGGCTCATGGAACATGCGCAGTAGTGTCCGCTCGGTCACATGACTCGGTCACGGGGTCACAACGTCACGGCTTCGGTTATTAGTGCACTTTTTACAACTTTTAGGACCTAATGATTTAAATAAGAGTTATTAGAGTGTTCGTACAGGGGAGTTGATTCACCTAAAAAAAAAAAAATATCCTCTGAGTTACAGACGTCTCTTTCCCAATGTAAATCTATGGGAAAAAGTATTTTTGGGCCCAATAGCATCACGTGACGGACACGGATGTTGTAGCACCACCGTTTGGCCACTACGGAAATTGAGATCAACGACTGGCGCTCTTCCTGGGGGCTTGGTTCGCACAGGACGCGGAAGCACCGGGATTTATCAGTTCTGCTCCTCTGCTCTTTGTATGTGCGCAACACGTTCTCATCCCAACTCGTCACATACCAACACTTTTTCAGACCCATCGGCGTCACTGTAGGTTTAGGCAACAAATGTGTGTGTGTGTGTGTCTGCTCGTCTCTTTCGCTCTCTAGACACGACTGACAGAAATGTGGAATAAGTACGTCATTTAAAAACCACAATCACAAACAGCAGTGACTCTAGGCTATTTCTAATAAACATAGTGGATGGGCAGATTTTTAAATGTCATCATGTGGGGGGTAAAAATCAGGGGATTGAGACTCCAGGAGAACAGCAGGGAAAGGAGGAGGAAAATCAAAGGGTTGGCAAGCATGGGATGCATATTTTATCATTCAAACTCAGATCATTTATATAATATATCCCTTATACAGTATTGTTTATAATAGATTATCAGTTTGTTTTCTTGCCAGATTCGAAAAATCTTGTCTGAACAGAACAATAGGTTAACTGAGATAATAAAGAAAACAATGAACGCATCATATTTGGCGTGATGACTGAGGGAGTATTCACAAGCCAACTTTTAGTCTGTTGTAATTTAACTCTTTTGCGGTTCGCTTGGGCGCTTGTGAAAGCAGCAATCATATTCTGGTGCGGACCAAAATAACCGGTCCGAGACCGTTTTGAGAGGTGGTCTCAGACCGCTTCCAAGCGAACCAAAACCCAGGCTGCTCGTGTGGGCATTTGTTGTGATGGATACAGGTGAGGTGGATACTGGACTGACCTGGACGTCGGCAGGCGTCTGATGTTTGCTTGACATCTGGGCCTAAGAGAACATACAAAGTATGCTTAATAAAGTCCACAGAAATAGTGACGTTTATAAAGTCATTCAAGATAAACTGGAGAAGGGATTCGTGTGCACAGTAGATCAGTGCTGAGTCAAAGTGAAAACAATTCGACAGCAACATATCAAAGTCTGACTTGTTGGCAGCTCTCGAGATGAAAAAGATGCTTCATACATGCCCCTCAGCAATTTTTATTTTTTTTACCAGACAACATAGAAAAGAAACCAAAAGTATCAATGTCACTGATTTGGACTAGCCAAACAGACGATGTGAAAGCACCCTAATTGTGGTTTCAGTTGAACCTTCTAGCAATCGGAATTCCCCCTTGTAGTTCTCGCACTAATCACCCTCCCTCGCAAATACATTTTTACATTTATTTTTGTGAAGAAATTAAAAAAAGAAGGGATATAATGTCTTAATTAGTGAACTCTATAAGTGTTGAAGGCATATTTCTAAACTTTGGACAGAGCTAGGCTAGCGGTTACCACCTGCCTCCAATTTTTATGCTAAGCTAGGCAAACTACATCCAGTGGTTCCAATTCAGTAAAGTGTGCACAGGCATGAGATTCATGTAAATCATTTCATTTTCCAAAATGCTCAAATTCCTCCTTTATCACTAGGACCGCCGGGCTCTATAGGGGCACTATTTTCTCTAAATCCCACACCAAAGGGCGTCTGTATGATTTTGTTCATGCTGATGGCCATTAACGCCTCATCAGTCTCCATCTCTTTAGCGCATTGTGACGACTCAGGCTGTGCCGCTGTGTTTCCATAGCGCAGCAATGACACACACAGCTGATCTAACAGTTAGAACCTACATAAAACTGGTATACTCTTAGCAGTGTAAAATGTGCTGTTTTCATATGATATCTATTTTTAGAAAGAACGATTTCACGCTGCCACTTGATGCAGTAATATTCCATGGCGAAGTACTTGAACAAAATGTTGTATTTGAAAGGCTAAATGGCAACAAATACGGATTGAAGCAGAATATTTCATTTGATAAAAACATATTTTTTTTTAAATGGTTACATCTATTTTTTCAATACATTTTGACTTTTGGACTCAAGACAGACAATTACAGAGAGAGGACAGAGCGTTGCGTTGATTGCTGTGAGGGAGAGAGAGAGAGAGAGAGAAGGTTGACTGCACACAATGTTTCTAGAAGTTACTGATAATAATTCAAATGTCAACTTTATAAATGAAGCTTTGAACTATTCAGTAAAGCCCTAATTATATATGTGTATAGTGACACAACTTTTATACTTAGACAAAAAGTGTGATTATTTTTGCTTTCATTTCTGATATTTTACTCATATGGTATGATGGATACTTTGGGCCTACATGCCTTACTGTGATCATGAGTGCATGTGAGTGAATACTAGCGTGCAAATTAGTTTCTATGTCCCATTCATTGTTTCAATGCGCTTATACGGCCATTATGCAAATGCAGTAATTCAGCTGCCGGAGGAGAGTCAGAGGAGAGGACCAACGTTGATCGGAGCTACTCCTGGCGACTAAAGGGTGCCTTTGTCATGTTGTGTTAAGGGTTGGTTTATATTTATATTTGAACTCCAGATGGATATGTGGGTTGTAAATAAACTTAGGATGGTGTTCATATATTTAATTTGGGATGTAAATAAATCTGGGATAGTTTATATATTATATTATGTTATCATTCTATGATATGTGAGTTATTAGAGAAGGAGTGAGAAAGGGGTAGGGAAACACAAATTGTACTTCTACATATTCTTTTCGGACAATGTTACTCTTGTTTTGTTTGCTATTATTTTGTTCCTGTTTTTATTTATTTTTATGTTCGAAATAAAGTCATTCATTCATTAAAAAAGAAAATCACCAAAAACTCATCTATTTGGTTTTCTAAATGTTATCCGATCAATATGACAATACAGGCATGTGCAGAATAGGTATTTAGGAAAAGCCAGGAGGGAAACATATTACACACAGTGATGGAAAAATTCAAATTTTGGAACCACACCGTTAAATGGCGTGGGCTAAGGCCGTCCTATAGTGTTAAAAACGTAAAGAGTTCAATTTGTTCTCTCTATATATGTCTTCAGCTCATCTCAGGCTATCCGACAATTGAAATCCTCCTTTGCCAGCTCTCGCTGAGCAAAAATGCTCTGAGGCAATTTCAGAAAATGTCAACAACACTGTGCTCATGCTGCATCCTCACTGCACTCAAGCAGGAGTATGTGTGAGGGGTTGGTTGGGGGGGCGACGTCTTGAGAGAGTACAGAACCTGTTGTAATGGACAAGCACTTGGCACCTTTTCCCCCAGAGAGGCGACAATGGCCACAGCCCAATCACTGTCTGCGGAGGCACTGGAGCCTGTTGGCTCATACAACCAAATCCACAATCTCCCCCCTGCCTGCCTGCCTCTCCCACCCTGGTCTGCCTGTAGAAACCTGCTGCCAAGCCAAACACTTTCTGATGAAAAACAAATACAACACCGTCAGCCTCACTACCTCACAGGCTGCAAATGGCTTTTGGGAATTCTAACTCGTAACTCATGTGCCTCCCAAGCCTCGTCTCGGACAATTGTAGATGTCACTATAGCGGGTTAAATGTATCGTAAGCATATAAATCTTGTGTGTAATATAAACACCCCCCGGGAGGGCTCCCGTTTAACTGCTCAACAAATGTCACTGATCTGTTTGGGTTACAATTAGCGTTGCATTAGCATGCCAGCCGGATAGCCGTCAGGTGTTGGGCAGCAGCCTTGGCGGCCTATAATAAAATAAAACAACCCATTTCTTTTTGAGTTTGTTTTCCACTTGTGCTCCGTTGTCTTTTATGATAGCCCCCGCTGAGGCGATGTGCAGTCTTCGTGGCAGCTTCACAGAGAAAGGGATCAATGTGAGAGCCACTGGAGGGTGCATTAGAAGCTCCACACCAACTGGGTCCCTCTCTCTGTTCATACTTTATCAAAGGCATCTAATTAGGCGTATGGGTAGGGAAAGAACAATGGTGTATGGGCTGAAGGAGTCGCTTCTGGATGAGAGTCGGAGAGAAGCGAGGAGAAGTGCTTTGCTGCTTCTCAGTAGGCGGGAGGGGAGACGGTGCATCTTCCAGTTTGCGCTGATCATTGAAAACAGAGGATACATTTTTAAAAGATGAATAATACCTTCTGAATACTCTAGTTAGGAACTTTCAAACAAGCTTTATTTTACCCAGGAGGTTGCACAATAGGAAGGTCTGGTTCAGGGAGAAAACTTGGCAAAAAGAAGTTCATTTTGTGGCTAGAATGAAGTGGGATTGTGGCACAAACAAGAGGCAAATGATCAAATGGAACTCAGGTGTCAATGACAAAGACCATCATTGAACAGTGACAGGTTGCAGTCTTTGGCCATATATGACCTCTTGTTATCATGTGAGCAACGTTCCATACAGAGAAATTTGAATTTGCTCCCCTTTTTGGAGAGACAAAGCACATAATCAATACAGTGGTTGCCAGAGTGGGTGCTGCAGCACCCTGAGGTGCCTTAAAGATACCCTGTGGATTAGAGCTATAATCAGGCCTGACCCTACATGAACCCATATAGTTTCTGTCCAAGCCCGATCCGATTAAAAACCTGAAATTCCACTGTAAAAATATATATTTATATTAAAAGATTTATTACAAGTCCACCAAGTCTTTTCAGTGTGGTAACAGACATTCCTGACACAATATCAGACATGTGGTTCTGCTACCAAATGTTCAGCCCAAAAACTGTCATATGTCATTGTCGTATATTAAAGGTTCTTTATATGATATCCAGAGCATTTATATAGCAGCAAACACCTATTTCAATTTGAATAACTGCATTGAAAACCCTCTTAAATACGCAGTTATGCCGCATATTGGTGACATCATTTGTCACACTGTCTGAACCTGAGCCCACCAAAAGAAATGAATTCAAGTGGCTTAGGGCTTTTTGGTGATAGGGAGAGCTAGGTATTGCATACAGAATGTCTCTGCAGGGAAAAACTGTTGAATGCAGTAAATGGTGCCATGTAAGCTCAAGAGACATTTCAAGGCAAATCACCTCTTTTTGGCCAGTTTAAAAGATGCTGAATAGTTAAATTGACTGAAAGTGAAAACAGAATCATGTGTACGTGTTTGTCCTCGAAAACCTCAAATGTAAGCTAATATTTTTTGACAGAACAAAAGAAACTTTTAATTTAATATGCAAATAATAAAACACTGAAAGGGGGCTTCGGTTTAATGAAGTTGGTAACATCTGTTTTAAATGTAAAACACCTGGAGGCAAAAGGACAATGAATACAAAACAACTGCGACGTGCTAAAAGAACCATTGGTTTTATTTGTTCCCTCCCTCTCTTCTTCTTCTTCAGCCATCACTTGGTGACCGTTGCTCCACATTATTTCACAGCTCTGGCAGGAACACAAAAAGTCTTGTCCTGTGCACGTTGATATACGCCCCGATGCAAGATATACATTACTAATGAACCAAAGCAACTAACAGATTAATGTAGAAGGCAAACAGTGTCCTGTTGAAAAATAAAAAAAGGTCGCCCATCTGGCAGGCGAGCATTGTTTAGTCTCACTTCCAACTCCTTTTTGGGAGGAGGCCATTTTGATGAAGAAAATGGATGATCCAAAGGCCGCCGGTCACACCAATTCGTGCCGTGAAAACACCGCCTGTGTTTGACTATAGAGGCCAATGTCAGCAAAGTCCCTGAAGCAACGGTTAGCTAAATAAGCCTTGTCAGGTCTCGCTATCAAAGTCGAGGTCTATATAGGGAGATTTATACCCCTGCCATTGTTGTTCTTTGAATGCCCCGAGAGAGCCCCTTGGAGATGTGTGCAGTCCTAAGGCTGCAGAGGTCCATGAAGAGACTGAACAAACCCAGCGGACAGCAGGCCTGTCAGTGCTGTGTTTGAGGAGGGCTTGAAATAGGTCTGTCTGTCACCCCAGAGCAAATGCTTTAATCTGAGAGAAAACAACACCTCTGAGATTCACCCCGCTGCTCTATTGACTCCATGTAGACTCAACAGTAAGTGCTCATCAAGTGCTGTTTGTCCACCTCATAAGATAGATAACAGCGTGAAAATGTGTTGACCGGATACGACCTCCCCCAGCGTGCGGTTAATTCGGGCGACGTTTAAAAGCAGGCATCAGCCGATACTCGGCATCGTTCAATACTGTCGCCGTGAGTGATGGATCCATTCTCATCAATGCGGCGCGTTCTATGTACTTGACTTAATGTGGTGCTAATGGATCATGAATTGGATGCAAGGCCAAGTAAGCTAATGCTTCAAAAACATATTTATCACAACAGCTCATCATCGATCTCTCTCTTTTTTATTCACACAAGGGCAAGCGGTGCATGCATGCATACGCTTTTCTCTGGCACAGTCACACCCACATACACAGGCATGTTTCACAATTTTTGGACAGCAGGGTATTACTCTTCCCCGAACCGAGGAGACAGCAGTTTTTTGCTAAGTCGCTGCTGCCAAGTCACCAAAAATGATAGAAATAGTAATTGGTTCTCATGGAAACCACACAGTGAGTTATGATGCCTGTGAACAATGGTGAACGACATGGCAGAGGCAATTTGCATGAGCAATGCTCTCGGTGTTGAGGTCAGAGAATTGTCTGGAAGATGATCAAATTAACTTGTTTTAAGCTAATAATTCCTCTCCAGGCATGATACAACACTATGAACGACAGTGTCAGCTTTTCATAGCTACGGATTGTGGATCTAATTGATATTCTTGTGGAGCTGTTAACAGATTTGGAGGACAAAGGTAAAATGTTCCTCCACAGAGCTTTATAAATTCATAGCAACACCTCGCTGTTATTGCAGGAAGAGTTGGAGTCGTAACACATTTTATAGAGCTAAAAGGCCTGCTCCTGAAAACCCAAAGAGTGAAGTGAGCTCACTGGAGTTATGGTTATGAAACTACTAATAGCTCGTGGGACATCCTCCTACTCTGAGAATACAAGTTTCAGAGTGATGATAACACATTTTAAAACAGTTCTGTGAGTTAATTCTCTGTGAAATTACCATGAAAGTCATGACTCAAGCAGCTCAAGGCTTTTGAGGTAGCCTGAAGGTGATAGTTTTGTTGCTTTTATCAGTAAATTAGAGCTTAGGAAACAGCTTCTTACTCTTATATATTAGTCATACGTATAGCCTTTAAGGTACGGTGTGTAGGAGTTGGTGGCATCTAGTGGTGTGGTTGCAGATTGCAACCAACTGAGTACCCCTCCACTCACTCCTCCCTTTCCAGACTGTGTTAACGTTAGCCGCATAGTGCAAAACTGTGGCAACGCCGTTGGCCTCGTTCAGAGGCCTTCCTTACCACTAACACTACTTTAGGAGCAATGGAAGTCAAATGGTGATTGGCGGTACCACGGTTTTGCACTTTTCGGCTCACGTTACAGCAGTTTCACAAAACAGTTGCCTATTTCGAGCAGACACACGGCAACATCCATTTGGAGTCATGTTTTTGGAAACTTGGAGAATGCAACGCCAATATTCGCTGTCAGTTTACTTCTTTTTTGGTTTCCACCCACCTTTCGTGTCTTCTTCTTTAACTGCTAAATGCCCCACAATGTTCACCTAACACATTCTCATCCCAGCTAGCCACATAGCCTACCACCGCTGTGTCACGCCCCTTGGCGCGGATGGGTTAACATTGTAGTTAATGGAAAGCCTGGCACGAGCTCGCTTTGTCTGCCATTTGGTTTCACTGAACACAGCTGCCTGCTGCTGCTGGAATTGAAAGCGGTGATAATGAACCAAGACAATGAAGTTGATGTGCTGTAAAAACAAAACAATAAGCTAAAAGAAGCAAAAGCACCCCATAGAGCTCAAAAGACGTGCTGAATTGGTGATAAATCTCTGTGAGTTCTAATGTAGCCGCTTATCCATAATCATAATTGTGGTTTGATACTCAATAAAAGCAGCCCTGTACTAATCCAATTTATATAGCATTATATACCACATTTTGACACTCTTAATATCAGATTTTTGATTTGTCTCTTAAAATAGTAACAGCATATTAGTATTAATTTCTATGTGTTGTCAAATCTGATTGATCCATAAATAAATAACTGATATAATATAATAAGAAACACTGTTAGAGTATAACAACACAAAACTGTAATTCATTCTTACTGAGGGTGGTTGATCATTGTCACATTTCTAAACTTTATAATCAGTCTGAGCCGAACCAGAGAGAGCAGAGAGCTGTTTGATCACACCAGTGGTGAATACAAAGACTTCCCATATGAATGACCAAACCCAGACAAGTGAGAGTACTCCTCACTCCCTGGACCAGATGCTCCATGTTCTCCCCACCTGGTGAGAGCAGACGACAGGACACCGCTGGTCCTCTGCCCCCTCCCCTGGCTAGGACTGAGTCTGTGTCCTTTGATCTACAGATGCTCCGACGTCCCGCTGCAACTAACCAGCCAACTCAAACACCTGAGTTCTTCTCTCTCTCCTGGGCTGACTGGCTATGGTCAGCTTGGACTCACCAAATGGCATATGAATGACACGGCAATTTGTAAGTCATTTTGCGTACAATGACAACGCCGTTCTTGCTTTTGCTGTGACATTTCACTCCATGTAGCATGAATACACTACACTCGGAGCTAGTGACGTAGCATAAAAAATCTGAAAAACGAAACTGGAAGCTTAGCATCAAAACATTGGCTGATTTGAATGGGAATAGGTTCCTGTTTCATTGTTAAGGTCACAATAATGCAGCCTAGAACAAGCTGGAATCAGCAGCTGCAACATGTTGCTTTAACAAAGCTCTTCTCATCACAATGGAAACAGAAGGTTAGTCTAGGGTTAGCACTATTGGAATATCACTGATGCCTTTCTGGTCTTGAAAACAAATTCAAAATCAAAGTTTCCAACAGTATTCTCCACTTTACCACTGGACCATAACCTATAATGACGCCGGGGGCAGCCTTTTGCGTAGTATCTTGATGGTGAAGGTTTGCACGTGGTTAACGTTATGAAATGGAGGTGGTTAGTGTAACGCCGTGGCCACAGTGGGAACATCAGGAGCGCGTGGTGGCTGCGTGATTCACACATCGGGTGTTCACACCAGCTGCGTTTTCTGCTGCTGTCAGCCCTTTCTTTCCACATAGATTTTGCCTTTCATAATGGCCATTTCATTTCATTATTAATGTTATTCATATTTATTTTAGACAGAGCAAGGTGAAGACACGTGTGGTAATTTGTAAATAATAGTAATAATCCACAATTAAAACCCGTACTATATTCATTCATGGAGCTCCGCATGTCACTGCATGTTTTACAACACTGTCCTGCAAATATTTCAGAATAAAAGCCTCGTGTTAACAAATGAAAGAATTCTGTCCTCAGAAAAAAAAAAACACTTCAGGGCTTTTATTTTGAAATGAAAGAAGAAAGTGTTGCTTTAAAAACAAGTCTTTACTTTTTTCCATCTCCGTAACATTTTCTACAGAAACTGTAGTAATGTTGCTGATATTATGCCAATATACTGTCAATAGATCACCTTCACTGTCTGTCCAGGTAATTGTGAACTGGAAAGTATAGAGAGTGGTGAATGCTTACGGAGGAAGTCGAAGTGGATGAGTGAATCAAAAAACACAGGACTTTCACCAGGAGACCGGTCAAGTCAAAGTTGATTTATTTGTCACCTAACTTCAGTACTGAAGTTACAGCACTTCCAGAGTTAGTTTTAACCCAAACCACGGTCTTTTCCTAAACCTAACTAAGTAGTTTGTTACCTCCGTGGACGGAGACGGACGGAATTTGTGGCTGAAATGACAAAGGAAGCACCGGAAAAGGGGCGTAAATGAGCGTGTCCACCCGGGTGTCATGTTTCCATCACTGCTGGAGCTGGAGCCGATAAATACCCGTGACTACTGCATGTGAGTCTTTTGTCCCGTGAATGAATGATGATCGTAACCTTCCCCTCTAAAAAAAGCCAGATGCTAGCGAGTTTTTTTGTCCAGTGGGAAAGGGGCTTTAGGGTTGCATTTTCCGCCTTTTGGATAAGTGGCCAAATCAACATGCCACCATGTGATATTTCCTTCTCAGCTACAGATACACTGTACCTGAGCAGTTTGTTGTGGCCTTTATGAAACTATTGTTATTATTCTTTTGCAGCTGGATTTGGCACAGCAGACTTCACACAGGAGCAGTCTGTAGCTGAAGAACAATGACGACATACAACATGAATTAATGAGCATGAATCTGGAGGAGCCTTGGTACAAACATCCTTGCTGGAAAGTGTTGGAAATAAAGCGGTGAAATTGTATTCCTCATATGAAATTGTGATGCTTATTCTAGGCAGACCAGCTGTAAAATGTGCAAATTGTATGTAGTGTTAATAAGTGAGCTCTCCACTGAACTCTCTCTCTCTCTGTGTGTGTGCGTGTGTATGTGTGTGCGTATTTCCATGTGTGAACATGCTGCTTGCATTCAGTCCGCTGCCTTTGTTGCTAATTACCACTTCTGTTCTCCAATCTAATCTGATTAGAATTCAGTTTTCTGTCCTCTCTCTTTCTTCTCTTTGTCATTCCCTACCATTTCATCCCCTCCGGGAGGAGAGACAGTCAGGAGGCATGGGTGCTGATTTTATTTCAAGCTGTGCTGGTTTGTCTGAATGCAAGAAAAGGCTGACATCCGTACACTTCATCATGGATTCATATCACATACAGCTGGCCGCGCATGCAAAATATGACTCTGTAATGAAGCAGAGGGCAGGAGTTGTGCTTTGTAAATGTCACATTTTCTTCGTATCAGCATTTTTTTTTTTCATTCACATTTTGCACACTTTTCTGTGGGGTTGTAATATACACAATGAGTGCAAAAGTAGAGCTGCAGTTTTTCATTTTCATTTTCCATTAGTCTGTCCATCCATCTACGATTATATTTGATTGTCCCTCGTCTTCATTCTATTAAAATACTTGAAATCAAATAGAAGAGATCCAGGCCTTCAGGAGGCCTCTAGCTAGCTCGCACACACACTCACAAACATTACTCATCCTTCATCCTTTAGCAAACAACCTCAATGTAAACCGTTTCCAATAGCAACCGCAGCTATCAGCTACTTTATAGAGAAAAAAACACAAACAAAAATAATGAAAGAAAATATCAAAACAGTTGGGCACAAGCAGCCCGTGTCTCTAAATGGACTCTGAAGTGGCAGCAGGTGATGGAACAGGCTCAATGCTACATGTGACCAAATGAGTTAGATATGAGGTCTTGGATGCAGAAAAATACTGAACCACAGAGCACAACATGTGCCTAGCACAACTGTGACATCACCTTACTTACTTACGTCAATGTAAAGGAGGAACGCTGTGTACTTATAGCATGGAGGGGGATTGAGGGATTCTCTTCTTGTAACTCTTCTGGTAATGAGAAAATAACAAAAGTACAGATTCTGTGCAGTCCCATTGTGCATTAGTGTGTGATAATATATAGAAACAATTAATTAGCTGTTTATTTTGAAGAAAATTCCAATTCATTATGACTTGGGTTTTACTTTCTTAGAATTGTCCATCAAGGGCATTATGTTTAACTGGGTAGGGAATACAGATAATCAGACAGATTGTCAACAAGCCAAAAAAATAATTAAACACAGAAATAAGGGCATGTTGGTATAATTAGGCCTTATTGCGTGGGGTAAAAAAGCTGAGATGAAACAGGAAGTAATAGATGTTTACAGCGAACAGTTTGGATAATGATTTTGCTGGTTATCTAAGGCCCTGTTAACACCTGGTATTAACATGCGTCCTCAGTGATCCGATCACAAGTGGACAGCTTTAAGTACGTCTGTTCACACCTGGCATTGAAATGCGTCTAGACATGCGTCTTCCGTGACCACTTATGATCCGATCTCACTTCCCCGCCCCATATGCAAATAAACACGTAGTGAACACACGGCTAATACAGCAGCCGTTGTGATGTAATATTACATGAATGTCAGTAGTAATATCCTACATATTCCTTAATTCTGGTACATTGTATTAACATCAAAATAAAATCTTTTCGTACTGGTGCCGCTGCTTTTGCCGGACAACAGTGGGGTACAGAGAACCAGGGAGGACAGAGAACAGGCGGGCGGTCGGGCGTCAGTTCCGCGCAAAGCAGTGTAAAAAAAACACTGACACATCTCTGACAGTACGATAATAATGAACTTTGCGTGGATAGTCTACATACAGTAGAGCACAGAGGCCGTTTCTTGGCTGACAATGGCCATGTCTGCCTGTTTATTCACCTGAGGGGCGCGGTGATCCCGCGGATCCCAGCTGGACATCAGATGAGTAGGCGGTCCTTAATGTGACGAGGACACATTCGCGTACACACTGCTAAAAGAATGTGGTCATAGGAGGCCCAGAATAGCTCTGAATGTGATCTGAAAGATCCGATCTCAATGCGTCCACAGTGCGTCTTGAGTGTGTTCACATCGGTATTTAAGGCCGTCCACTTGTGATCGGATTACAGTGGACGCATGTTAATTCCAGGTCTGAACAGGGCCTTAGTTCTCTTTCAAATAACTTTGGCCAACCTTAGCCCTAGTTTGTGCCTCTCACGTATTACCCATAG
This sequence comes from Sebastiscus albofasciatus, assembly GCA_916701655.1. NCBI lineage: Eukaryota > Metazoa > Chordata > Actinopteri > Perciformes > Sebastidae > Sebastiscus > Sebastiscus albofasciatus. The sequence continues at coordinate 36,571 of CAKAOI010052461.1, forward strand.
ACTGTAAGTGGACGTAGTCACCGTGACGTAACTCATTGGTTTGTGGACTGCCGCTTTGAAGCCTTCGAGTTCGTCATTTTGGCCGTCGCCATCTTGCGTTTTTGCAACCAGAAGTGACACGAGAGGGTGGAGCTAGGTACAAACAAAAGTTTTAATAAAGTAATTTCAGGTTCCTACTTTTTTTTTCCACATTAGTATAAAAATATAGAAGAAGAAAGAATGATGAGAACGTCTCCTGTGACGTACATCCCTATGTCGTTTTTAGCTTAGTTTCCTGGCTATAGTTACCACTAAAAAACACAAGTGGTTTAGGCACAGAAAACTATTGGTGTGGAGATTGAAGTATTGATTACTGATAACTGGTTAAAAGCAAAATTATGTAATTACAGTTAACTGCAGCTGCCGACCGAGAGGATGTATTCTACTGTGAGTAGTTGTTGTGAAATACATGCAGCAAGTGAATGCAATCTTTTAATACAGACGGAAATGGAGACATAGATATGAACTAAATATTGTATCATTTGATGTTGAGGTACCTTAAATGTTTTCTGAGGTGGAGTTTGAAAAGAGAACTTGAAATGACCACTCTTATCTACAGCTGTTCACTTACAACTACAATCATCCATTCCTGTCACAGACATACTCAAAACACTTTTGTAGTTTCTGATCTTTTCCATTCTTAACCTCATCGTTTCTGTCGATCGACAATTCGAAAAAAGTCTTTTATCTGATTGCTTCATCAACACAGCACACAGCAGGCTACGCTCTCAAGTTAAGAAAGATACCACGTCCAATATCTGCTGTTTCAGATGTGAGGGCCTGCTGATTCAACTAATTTTTTTTCCTGCTAAATAATGAAGCTTGAGACCACATGCCAGTGAGAATCTCAGAGGCGCTTGTTTCCTGCAGGGATCTAATCAGAAGGCAGCATCAGTGGTTCATCGCTCCACCTCGACTCAGTGCATCAACAGATGTGCAGGAAGTTCACACCAGAGTAATTATGCCCTCTTTGTGTGTGTTCAGCATGTCCATATGCTATTTGTGTTGAAACACGCATCTTGCCCTGCTTCACCTCTCGGCACTTTACCTGCAGCCTGCTGTCGAGTTCCTGCCAAACCAGAGAAGAAGAGTGGTGATGAAGAAATGCAAGAATACGTGAGCAGTCGCAGCTATCTGCATGGTGGAGGTAATTAAACAAAAAAGAGAAGATGGATGGAGGTCGCACCTGCAGAATAAGCCTGCCATGTATGCTTTATCATTGCTGATGCAGTGATAATTAGAAGTGAGGCATGCAAATCAGCAGAATTAATTGAGTTATGCCGTTTATATTGTGGAGCCCTGTTTGATTTTTTCTCTTTGCTATCTACTTTTACAGGGCTCCTTTTATATACTACTATAAATGGTTTTGCATAATAAGTTTTGGTAATGTGATTGCTGAAGTGTAGTGTTTCTGTAGTTTAACTTCTTCTTCCAATAAAGAGTAGAGTGTACTAGCTGCAGTTTTATTGTAGCGTCCCCAACATTAATTACATTCCTGGCAACATATTTTCAAGTTCAGGAAGTGCCATGGTCTTATATGATACAGAAGTTGTAGCGGTGGACAGTGGTTCCTGTTCTGTGTCAAGCACCCCGCGTGTCATTAGGTTTAGGATAGTGCAATAAAAGTTAAGGATAGGGAAGGACATCATTTCGGCTAATGACATATTAGCACATAGTTGCTGACGTGTTAGCAAAAAGCTGCCATTTTACACATCAAACAGACACGGAACAACATCCTCTAGCATTCATTTGGCGAAGTGTTTGGGTCCTCCTTATGAATGTAAGTCCACTAGTCATTATCCTTTTAGCTCGGTTTTGGTCTTTACCAACTCCTCGAAAAAAAGATCTGTCTCTTTAGCTACGAAATGCTCCGCTATTTTCAGTTGCTAACCGTGTCTGTCCAACAGTCGTGTCTAGAAGGTAAACTTCAAATTGCGAATCTGATCTGAGATCTGCAAAATCTTGCAAAAACTCTTGCGAGACTCGCTGCCCGACCTTTCGCAAGAGTTTCCCCAACTTGCGGACATGCGGGTTCCCATCTAGACACTACCCTGTCCAACCCGTGTCAAACTATGATGCTACACTACAGCTACAGTTAACACATGGTTAACATTGTGAATTTAAACATAAACACTTGGTCAGGTTTAGCAAATGGTCGCTGTTTGGGTTAAAATAAGTCACGCAACGTAGCTTAAAATAACTCCATGTCGAGTTTTGGTTTCACCCAGGAGACAGCGGTCTCCTGGGTGAACGTCCTCTGTTAAACACTCCATATAGCTGAGGGGAACGGCAGCGATGTTTGATAATTAACTGTGGGTTCGTCACTATGAGTAACACCTTTCACATCACATTACATGAATTGATGAGTTGTTACAAAAATATTGGTTAGTGCAGCTGTAACCAAATGGTTTGAGCTGCCTTAAAATAACCATGAATACATTAATCATCAAGTTACTGTGAGGAACTCTAAACAGTCTGAGATTAATAGCGATGCCTCAATATGATCCACATAAGCAAATGAGACCATCAGCGAGAAGATTGGCTATTTCTATATAGTTATTCTAGTCATCGGTGCCACCGGGTCAGAATTCCTTCATTTGTTAACACCAAGCTTTTATTATGAAATATTATGTGCAGGACAGTGTTGTAGAACATGCAGTGACTTGCACAGCTCCACGAATGAATAAATATAACTGACATTCATAATGAAATGAAATGGCCATTACGAAAGGCAAACTCTATGTGGAAAGAAAGGGCAGCAGAAATGCAGCTGGTGTGAACAACCGATGATAAGTCACGCTGGCGGTGTGTCCAGACCATAAGCGGGGCAGACTGTGAGACCCTGCTGCAGTAAAATGAGAGGTTTTCTGAAGGGAATCTGGTTCTCTAAAACACTTCTGTCTTTGTCCACAGGGACCGCCAAAATCAACACAAAATGAAAAGTTCCTCGTTAAGTTGTCACGATTTTAGGAAAACAAATTAAATAAGTGTTGACTTTGCAGATCGTTTCACTAAATCCTTCAATTATGCAGATTAAAATCCATCCAGGTAGCAATGCATATCTCTCAAAACATATTTAACATAATAAAATATTTTCTTTTGAAAATTAGTAGTTTACAAATGTCATTTTTAGGAGGCATGGAAGTTGCCCAACCAAGGCCAAGTTCAGTGAGAGGAGAAAGTGTTTGCTTAGCAGAATATTAATTACCAGGACTACCAAGTGAAGAGCAAAAAAAGAAAAAAATAACCTGGTTTTCAACTTGTCATTCAGCATTGTTTACTCCTTTTACACGTGCTCCCTAGTGTACGCAGATGGAAAGTTTTGCAGAAACTGCTGAAATGACATTGTTTTGACATTGCATTTTTCCAGGTGACATCTCCTCCAAACCCCGGAGGCTAGAGATTTATGCCTACAGTGACTGTGGAGAGGACAATGATGGCTTCCGCAGTGTTGTTTTATGACTCCGAGACCCTGAATATCCCATACCTCTTTATGTTCAATATGTCACTCCTCCAACGCAGACAACATCTCCATTCCTCAGAGTTTCACTGCGCTCATCATGATCACTTCCTGGGACCAAGGAGGTGTGATGTGCAGAGATGTGTCAGCACATGTCTCGGTGCATAGACAAAGGCGTACAACCAACGGGCATAAATTCATGTACGGGAAGAACAACACATACGGCACATTCGCTGCTGCACACACACACCAAATGGTAAGTAGACAAAGGACCATGTGACAAGAGTGACTGAACACGAGATGCCACTAAAACTGCTCCTTCATGTGCTCTCACTGTGACATTCCTTTGAGTCAATTTGTACATGCAGATCTAGTTTCCTCATTAGGTTTGATTTTGTCACTTCAAACCCAGGGAAGATGAGTCGTTCCATCTGCCACGCGGAGAAAAAAAAGTGAATTTCATTTCACATCTCACCACGCTTTCATTTTCACACGCAGAACAACACGAATTCTCAGCGTCTCAATCTGTAAATTGTCAATACGAGCTCAGCCCCTCATTCCCGTATGCTGCGCAGTGATCTTTGCAACAACAAGAAAAAAGAAAAACAGCAAAAATGATAAACCTCAGGGATTGTAGCAGACTCAGCAGACACGAGTGAGCAAGAGTGACGCTCCCTCAAGCTGTCTGCCATCCATCAGTGGCTCGGTGACATCCGCGCAGCCCGCTCCCGCTTGATGTTTTCCCTACAGCTGATGAGCGGCGATGGCAGGAACGCGTGAAATGCACTAGACTTCGTCGTCGCTCAGCGGAGAACGATCCGTCTTTGCGCAGACACGCCAGTTAATTCTGGGATGGTGGGAAGAAGATATGGAAGGAAGGGGAGGGAGGTGAGATGTGATATCATCCTCGCAGAGTTTCCTTTTTACAGATGACATGCCATTCCACTTCTCGTGACAATACACCGGCTCCTGTTAAATGCCTTCCCTTCCTGACCCCCTTTTTTCTTTCATTTAGCCTCCGTCTTGTGATTTTCGAGCGGCTTTCTTTGCCTCCCCTCTCTCCTCCATTAAGTCTTTATGGGTTGATGGAAATGTCATAAGGGCATTGAGACGGCCATACATCACCCTATTCACTCCCTCCTTCTGCTGAGCTTTCATTTTCCTTTTGCTCTCTTCCCCCACTCCGTCACAATGCAGAGCCAGATCACTGTCTGCTCAGAATCACCACATTACCCGACCGCATAAAACAAACCACCCCCCATCCTGCCTCATTAATGCCTACATCTTCAGATATGAAACTGCCATAATCTACACGCGCCACAAAAAGCACAGCTGCTCTGGGTCTGCATGTAAGTGAAGGATTCCCACTCTGACGCAGCTACACTTTCTCCTCAGATCCACATGCCCCGAGGGAGATCCAGGCTGCCGTAGGCGTATCAGTCCTAATGCTGCACTATAGCGCACATCAGCTGCAGGGATTTACAGGAGGAGCTGCTTATTTTGGAACGATTTTGATAACCGGGAAGAATAAGCCATTTTTCCCATTTCCTGTAACTCGCAGCGTAGTCACCTTGGAGGCTGTGGAAGGTGTGGGTGTAATAGGAAAAGGAACAGTGTCAGGTGATGAAATGAGCGCGTGTTAGCCGCGCTGAGCACCTGCTGGTTCCCTGTTCTCCACCCTGTCCCCTTATCACATTACAGCTCAGATAGATGGTACACAAAGCCCAGAGGTAAGGGATTAATTTGTTTAAAGCTCTGCAGACTGCTTTGACTGACCTTGGTTGGGCAGAGAAGAAGAAGAGAAAGAATAATTTTCTCTCCCGTTCCTGCCCCTGCACAATCGCCTGGAGGGAGAGGGAAAAGATTAAAAGAAAAGAGGGAGGCCGTATCTCTCCTTTCAGAAACTAAAAATCACAAAGTAATGCAGCCACAGGGCTGTTTCAAACAATACGTCTTGTTTCCATAACTAGTATGCTAACATCACCATTTTGTATCTTGCTGTTTAATTAGTTTCCTAAAGATGACGGTATCACATACATGGGGATTACATTCACAATGCATCTCCACCGTAATGTGCGCACACCCGTATGTGCATGTGTGTAGGTCATATAAGATTGTGTTTCACACTTCTGGGAAATGTTTGTTTGGAGAAAGTTGTCACCACACTCTAACGCTATGCTGTATTTCAACATGACATCATGTCTGCTGTGTGTTTTGCCAGTTACAGGTGGGAATCAGAAAAACACACACTGCCAAGCAACAAAACCAACCCAGACATGGTAGCTACATTATCCATAGCTGTTTTTTTTCCAACATTACAGAGGATAAAGGCCGATTATTTTGTCTTTTTCTTTTTGTCAAAGCTATATAGGTGTTTAGTTTTTTTTTTTTTTGCGGGAAAAATGTTACTCAAAAAGGAGGAGATTGGGGACTATTTGCAGACTGGGTTTCTCATCCCAACTCCTCACATACTGACGCTTTGTCAGACTCCACAGCGTCACTTTTTCCATCACACTAAATACGTGCTTCATGAGCCCTCTGCATCACTTTATCGTTGCAGTAAACATGTGCTTAAAGTTGTGAATTAAACAAAACACTTGCTTAAGTTCAGGCAATAAAAACACTGTAGTTTAGTTTAGATAAAAAAACAACATGGTTGGTCTTAAAACTACTAAGTTCTTACAGTGCAGATGCGACTTAACGTTGTGAACACAGCATAGGAACGATCAGCTTCAGTAGCAACAACTGTTTGGCATCATTGAGCGAAAATTCCATACTAACCTTTCAGCATATTGTAATTCAAGTGTTCTGAGAGAAAACTAGACTTCTGCTCCTCCTCATGGCTCTGTTTTCAGCCTTTAAAAAAATCTGGCCCGTGACAGGAGACTTTCACAGGTCATTTCAGAGAGAGAGAGCGTTCCTATTGGCTGTGCTAAAGTAAATTCCAGTTCACTTGGTCTTTGTTCAGTAACAGAGTTGGTAAAAGGGAAGCTAAAAAGGTAGCAGGCAGGTAAACAAAACCCGAAAACAGGCAGAGATCATAAAACAAGCAAGGAGACAACTCTGTGGCTATAAGGCACATATGTGCAACAATCTGGCAAAGAGAGTGAGCTGGTTAAGTTAGTGGCAAATAAAGGAATTAAGGACAGGGATTCAGGTAGGTCAGGTGACTGAATGGTGGCAATGGCTGAGGACCACTGGTCAGGAAGGGAATGGCAGTGTCTGGAATTAGCATGAATAAAGAGCACAAAATGTGCATGTGGATAGTAGGAACCAAGTGGACCTGTGAAAACCTATAGTATGTGGGATTGCAGCCTGATCTCATGGGAAGGCGGATAAATAGCACACCATTTTAAGGACATTCTGCATGTCATGATAACGCATTTTAGTGACTTTTTACGTGTCCTTTCCCCATCGTTACCGTGAAATGGTCGCGTTATGTTTAGGCAACAAAACCACTTAGTTAGGTTTAAGAAAACCATCATGGTTGGGCTTCAAATAAGTATGTAAACCAAGTAAAGTATGTACGCAAACAACGTAACAGAAGTAAACCAAGTATATCACTAAGGTAACTTCACAATTACTCAACAACACTTTGGTACCTGAACACCAGTCTTCAGTCTCCTGGTTGAAAGTCCTGTGTTTGTTGGACCCATCCACCTCCCGTCCCGCCCACCATAAGCAGTCTTTCTCACTTTTCATTCTACGTGGCTAGCTCTGAGCGTGGCGTATTCACGCGGCTGCGTTTACAGTACAGTCAGTATAGACTACATGGCGTGAAATGGCACGCCAAAAGCAAAGAACGCCGCTGTTATTGCAACCAAAATGACTCACAAATTGCTGCATCATTCATACACCATTTGGTGAGACCGGGCAGAGGACTGAGACAGAATAAGCCACATGGTAGTGAAAGAACATGCTGTTCACTGATGTGTTTTTGGACAAATATGAAGCTCTATGGCACAGAGGAAGAAGATATATCAGGCTGTCATACACAAAATACTTGTTGTTGTTTTTGGTCTTTTCATGGGATTTGGTGATAAGAAGTAAACAGTGAAGAATATCACCATATTTCTCATTTAGGTGAGGATGAGAGTTCAAAATATACATGTCCGGTATGGTTACGTTTTTGAGGATAAAGGGTGAGGGTATTGATTACAATATTTAAGTGTGTCACATTGTATTCTCTTCAGTTCAAAAGTATTAATAAAAGTTGTCTCAGTCAAGTCTAAATAATTGAATGTGTCAAAGCTGCCAATCTGCCACTAACAGTGTTGTGCTCTCAAGTTCACAGATGCAGCTTAACTTAGTTTTATGAACTGACAATCAGAAAGCTTAACTGGACTTATGGTCTGAATTACAGGGTGATAATATTTCTGAGGAGATATCCAAGTACATTAAGATTTTTGTACAAGCACACATGTAGTATGCACAAAAATACACATTACACACACATACAGACACACACACACATTAAATTCCCATCACTCTTCCATTTATTAGTCCCGTCACAGGCCCGTGAGATGAGCATGCTATTCAGAAGGTGTGGCTGTCAACATCAATAAGGGCTTTCCAGCGTGAGGGGCCATTAATACCAAAGTAGCCACTCCGCATGTTGTCAGATATGAATAATGGTTTGCATAACAAATCATTTCGCTGTCTGACAGATATCCCAGCGTCTGGACGGGCCGAGGCTCCGGTTGCAGCACTTTGCTCCCATCAGCAGCCCCGCCGCTTGATCAGAGCTGAAGTTGAGGGGCCGGAGGATGGCGAATTGGCAAAACAGATTTTTCCTACGCCGATGACACCTTGTTCTGTGGCTACAGAGAAGATAATACAGGAAAAGGTTACGCACCATGGTGACGGAATGAATCACCAGCAGTCATAAACAGTTAGTGTCCCACAGCTGGGATATAATGATGTTTTCTAATCATCCTCGGAGGTCGCTGCACCTCATCTCTCACTGATGACATCTTTGTGGCAAATGCAATTTGACCAGAAAACAACAACCTGTATCTGCTGTCAGCGAGCAACTTTCTGCATCACTCTTGCCACAAAACATGGCCCTCATAAAACAAGACAGTCAGGACAACATCTGGACTATTTCTAACCTTTATGTTCTGCTGCTTCTGTGCCAAGAATCTATGATAACTAATAAAGGGAAATACTCTCTAATAGGTGATTGTACAGGATTAATTAATGTGCCAGCTCTCATTTGAACACACCGACACCCTCTCTTGTGTTTTCTGTCTGTGTGGTTGGTAGAGGAAGTCGTTTCACCATGTAGCCAATAGTTTTAGGAGACTGCAGTGTGCCATGCGAGGACAGGACAGCCTGCACCTGCTGAATGGAGAGAACTGGCAGAGAAATAGAGGAGCAGTCACAGAGAAACCAGGTTATACGCTGCATTGCGTGGCCTGTACTGGAACACTCCAGGATGCCTATGAAATGGGTCACTAGTGGCCCGAGTCCGGAAAGAATTCAAAATCTATTTGAAGTTTTGGTGCAGAGAGAAAATGCACAGGTGAACTTGGGCTATTCTATTCCACGAAGTGGTTCCATTTCATATTCATGCATTACTGGATTCATTGTACTGAGTGAGCTGTCATTTCCTCAACTCCTCCAAAACTTCACAACCGGATGAATTATACATTTTGAATGGAACAAAGTTATCAGAAATACTTACAGGCTGTGAATGTTTCACTCCCAATCTCTTCCTCTGTCGATCGCTGATTAGCCTGTCTTCAGTCACAAACAATGACACATTTAATAAGCTTAATACCGTCTCATCAGTGATAATTAATTTGCCTCCGAAGTTAAACATTGTCGGTGGGAACAAAACATTTAAATCCTCTAAATCCACAGGCACTTCCTCACCAAATCATTCAGGGTAAAATGGTTTGATGTCAAATTTAACTTGAAACCATAGACCGTACGTGTGTATATGTGTATATGTATTTATGTATACGTATATAAGAAGGTGCCATGCCATTGTTCCGATGGCCTATTATTTTGAATAGTCCAAAAAATGACGAAGCACATGGCTAAATATTATGCAAAATGACATAATCAAACCTTCCTGGTCTTGATTTTTTTCAAACTATGGTGAAGGCATGACCCGCCCCTACTCTGCCTCTGGTTGTCTTACCCTGATATTCTGACCCTAAACCTAACTAATCTCCCTCCTCATGCCTAAACCTAAACAACCCAACCAACGAATGCATTCAAGGCAACCAGATAAGAAGGTCCGTTGATGCCATTGTGCATAATAATGAGCCTTCTGCTTGTTGCTGTGCATTTTTTGAGCAATAGGCTTTCAAAACAATGGGCAGTCCCCTATAGGAAGTGGGTGAAGTCCCGCCCCTTCCCGTGGACCACCACGGGACCTTATTTTGGAAAAAATATATACAGTAGTCAATGGCAAGAGACAAATATTTTTTTGAACCTGCACCATAAATCACACATATGATACCCAAATAAGGTCCTATGGGGTCCACCAGAAGGGGTGGGACTTCGCCTCTCTATCGCCTTGTGAACTGCCATATTGAAGCCTTGAGTTCGTCATTTTGGCCGTCGCTATCTTGGTTTTTTGCAACCAGAACTAACATGAGAGGACGGAGCTAAGTACAACCAAATGCTGAATAAGACATTTTTAGTTGCAATTGTAACTGTTGCAATGAACTGAAAACTCACTGTGAAAGGATTAAAGTTCTACGACGAAAACATAGACAACACCCAAACCAGACAACACCGCCCAAGGTAGCCCCGCCCTAAAGCATCCCCTGCTTTATGGTCTATCTGACTCTAAATGGGACCATAATTTACTAAATGAACATCACGCTATATTGAAGAAGACTTGAAACTAGCGATTAAGACCTTAAACTCATGTTTACAGTATTTACAGTATTCATGTTCCCCTCAGGATAAATTGTAATAACTCTGGTGATCCTCTGACTTCATTTAGTGCCATCATTAAATTTGTCTGAAAAATCTAAACTAAGAAGGCGTACACAGCAAACATTATAACCGCTGAGCCTCAGCATGTTGTCATTGTGACCATGTTAGCATGCAGACGTTAGCATTTTGCTCAAAGAACTGATGTTCCGAAGTAGCCTAGCCTCACAGAGCGTTAGGGCTCCGACTGGGAATCCCTGTTGAAAGCGAGACGCAGCGTGGAAGCTGCGTCTGTCATTCAAGCAGCAGCAGCAGCGGCTGGCTAACCTGCCTTCACCAGGCTGACTGACAGCAGACATTTACTGGACCAAATAGTTTTCATGTTGGCTCCATGGGAAGAAATCAACAGTGTTTGTATGTATTGACTCATTGATTTTATTTCCCAGCCCTCCGTGGTGAGTGAGTGAGGGGAACCTGCCTTTAGTGAAACAGGCAAGCTCGCAGACGGACTGGGAGCCTTGATCAACCAATGTAGATACGGTACACAAGTTCAAAACACACATATAACGGGATATTTCTGTGATTTAAACAGCCGTCTGTGCAGATTTTGCTCCACAAATCCCAGACGTGTGGTGTGGATTGATACTAAATGGAAGCGTGCTATCTGTTCCGTGGAATGTGCGAGTGACGCACATAAAAAAAACACGTCTAAAACACTTTCCGTGCGGATTGGCCGTTAGTCTTGTTGGCTTGAAACTATGCATGTGTTCTGCTCAGACCACCTGTTATTGGAAGCACGTATGCAATTCGCGTGGCTTCAGTTGGTAGAGGTGCACACACAGACCTCTCCACAATCACACAACTATCATGTATCTTGAGTGGTGCTTCTGTACTTTTTTTTTTTTTTTTTAAATATCCTATAGATTGAAATGTTTATCCAAATACAATTTATTATATAGCAGAGTAACAGACTAATTACTTACTGCCAGTAATCCCAAGAATAATGTCACTTATTACCTGATGGTTTTTTTTCTGTGGTGCTGTATAATTGCATTTTGAGATTTCACAGTGCCTTATAGAGGTTCACCAGGTTTGTGCTCGTGGACACAGAAGTTGCAAAACTAGCTGGAAAACAAGTTTCAAGAAAATAAGGGCCAGCTTTGCGATAAAAACAACCAGACTGACCTTTTGATAAAAAAACACAGGGAAGCAGAGACATTTTCTATATGAGAAGAATAAGCTGTGGGTCAGGAGGTCAAAGTTACCTCGACCTTCAATTAAAGAGACATGCTCTCATCTCTCTCAACATGACCGGGCCTTCAGGATATCCTGGCCAAGGTGGAGGGTTAAGAAAATCTTTCACTCCGTCGCGGCGTGTCAGCAAATGTCACAGTCACATTCTCCCTGCTCTTTCTCAGACTTCAGCCATCCTCCCTTTGCTGCAGTCTATGTCTATCCTGACATTTACAAAATTGGCCTCCGTGAGGTTAAACTCCTGCGACAAAAAGTTTCAAAAGTGGAATGCACCTCACGTACCTGGATATGAGAAGAGATCAAAAGTCGCCTGGAGTGGCTCTGGCATTGTGCATCAATCAAGTGCAGATTTGTTCATCTTCAGCTTCCTGTTGTGGGCCCGAGACGATCGAATGGGAAGATTTTGTTTCTGTGTAGTTGCATCAGCGCTGCTTTAATGAGACAGTGAGAGGGTGTGCAGGTGCAGGCGGGCCAGAGAACTGATATTGAAGTCCTCATCAGACCTGGGAGTCAGGAGTCGCTGACTTGGAGGCTTTTTGTTGGTCTTTATTGCTGAAGCACTGTTATTGCATTTCCCTCAGTAAGCCATATTATGGATGGGCAGTAACCCCCCCCTTCCTCTCTCCCTCTCCCAAGGTGTCAGTTGAGCTTTCTCCCTCCTTCTCTGCTGGTTGATGAGATCACAGGTGCTCCCACTGTAGCTGATGTAGCAACATGGGCCGAGGACTGAGGGGAGAACACGTCACAGCTCAGTATGAGTGCTGGAGATATTTGGTTAGTTTACTGGAGGTTGTAGCAACAATCATGGTCAATTTAGAAATCTCAATTCATTCATTTTTTCCTGCTTATATTTGTCTTTCTTTTATATAACTTTTTGCTTTTATAAGATATGATAGTGGGTAGGATAGAGAGGTAGGAGGTGATACCACGTGAATTTTGCACACTTGAGATTGTTCTGCAGGGCCAGGGTCAGCACCTTGGTCCTCAGGGTCGGGTTGTGTTTGAACAGAAGTGGTTGATGCGACATGCTGTCAGACCGCGTCAGAAATCAAAAGTGTTTATCGCTGCTCAGAACGGTCACACTCGAAGGTCGAGAGATAAGCCGGCTGTCATAGAGAGTGGGGAGACGCATTATAGTTTAAATATGGTGACAGTCTCTCCTGGAAGACATTCACAGTGTTGTTCAGATGAAATGAGAGAGAAACAGTCCAGAATGAAGAAAGAGAGCTTGAGAGATTGAAGTTAAAGCCTTGTCTCCTTCTTCACCTCCACACAGCTGGTTGGTCACGGCGTGAATTGGGTGTGGATGTTGGATAGTTAGTTTTGGAAAGTTAAGCACTTCTCATGGAGAATACAGGCAGCTTGAGGCCACCAGGTCGCCCCATTAAACGGGATGTATTGACAGTTATATTACCATTTATTTTACCAATCATATGCTCCAGATTTTTCTAAAACCTGATGTGGACATTTCCTGCTTTTTTGGCTGGACCGCAGAGGGCCAGCCCTACAAACGCAAAAGACTGACTGACTGACTGACTGAGTGTTGGAGTTTCCTCATTGGCCGTTGTTCTTTTAAAACAGTCCTTTATGCAAATGAGCCCATCCAGCGTGATGCGTCCGGCTCACAAAACTTGGACCAAACTGTCAAACTTGGCGTTCTAGTACCTAAAATGAAACCAGATTCAGCAGTGGCATCATCGCCTAGTTCTCACTTCAAATGTTTTCAGAAGTAGATTTTGGTAGATTGTTTAGACGGAATAACAGAAAGTTTACGAGCAGGCCGCCATGTTGTTTCCTGTTTGAAACGGTGAGCAGAAAACCAGGAACCAATCAGGTGCATTCCACGATGGGGTACATCACCGCTTGAAGGGGCAGTTGAGTGGAGCGATGCGTCCCTTGTGTCCTGCCGGACCTGGTGGACATGTACCGCTGGATTTAACTTTTTTTTTTACTTAATTATAGACATGGCCGTTGACCATTTGTGTAACAATTTAGCCACAAATTCACAGACATGTACTCGGTTTGGACCGAGTCTTGTTTGTCAGGAGGTCACTTTGAATTATAGCATGGACACGATGGTGCCACATCTTATATACAGCAAACGTTTAGCAACTGGAGTTGTCGGTTTTGGTTCACGATGATCATGATGGTAGTGATGTAATGATGGAAGTGGTCTGGTGAAGAGCTGGAGTGGCATATAATTACACTTTTTGCTTACTTGTGTTGTGGACTGGAATGTTCCCTATATGCAGGTTAAAGTACCAACGGCAACAGGGTTTGAAAAGCAGCTCTGTTGGCTTTCTTCTTCCTGACAACTAAGCTCTTGCACGCACTTACCAAGTGCACACGACCTGCAGTCAGAGTCTTGATCCCTTTGATTTTAGTGGAAGATCGGAGCACAGATGCCGTTAATGTCTCCAACTGTACGCTGTTAGCTTAACAATTGGTTTCCAGATCTTTAAAAACACTAAAGGATGGAAACAGGGTGATTTATTAACCAACAGGCACACACACCAAAGCCGTGACATCACACTGTTATTGATTTTAGAATTTTGCTTCTGCAGTTTGCAGTTTATTGCAATATGTCCGACCACCTATGTTAGATGACCTTGTAATACAATGGGTATGCAGTGTGTGTGTGAACCTCTGTATGTTTAATATTTCATGGACAGTTTCTCAGTGTAATCTGAGTACGAGGGAAGAAAAATGATTGGTAACGATGTAAGAGATTAAATTCTGCTAAACTAAAGGAGAATAAAAAGATGGATAACCACGAGTGGGAATTAACAGTGGCCGGTGAAATAAATCGGAGGGGGAGTGTCGTGGCTGGTGTCAGGAAATAGTCAGAGGGAGAAAGGAGTAATCTGATTGCAATAGGACATTACTCTCTGCCCGTGTCCTGGAGGAAGAGCAGAAAGCGGCTGTGTCCTCTCTTAAGTCCTCTTCCCATTAGGCTTTGCATCGTTTGGGAGATTAATAGATGCTCACGCGTGAACACTGCCACATTTGTCAGCTGCCTCATCCGATAATATGGGGCTGCAGGCGTGCCTTCTCCTACCTCCACTTTAAAAAGACCTTAAAAGGTCACACTGGGAGATACTGGGAAATGGAAAGGTGCAGAAAGTGCATGAAACCTGCAAAAAGAACATGGAATAAAGGCAGATTTGGAGTTCTGTGTGTTTAACACAGACATAAATGCTTTTTTATTTGTCAGAAAATTGAAACAAATCAGTAATGAGTAATCATTACGAGGATAATCTGTTTGTTCAAGAGAGACATCACTGCACTGCCAAACCCCATCTGTCTCATCTGTGGCTTTATCTGCAGTCATTAAGAACTGCACAGAGTTTGTTTGATCGTGCCATTGTGCTTCAGCACATGCTGTATCACAACATTCCTCGGAGAAAGAGAGAGAGAGAGAAAGAGACACATCCCAACAGATGTCAAAAGAAAGAGAGACACGGAGCGGATGAAAATCTGAAAAACCTCTCTAGGATTGCACCATAATTCACGCTCGACTAGGCTTGTCGATAACCCGTGCCAGTATTTATTTCTCTATGCGCTGCTGATTCCTGGTATCATCGTGGATGTGGTGATGGCTGGTGGTGTTGGCTCCACCTCAGGAGGACGACGGCCATGTTTGTCCAGTCACGCTTACAATCAGACTGTTTGGCCAGCGGCCCCCGTGTCAAAAGCTCTCCAAAAAGTGTCCATGCCAAATCTGCTCCTTCCTCCACTGACGCCACACCTCAGAAAAAACAACACGTGTTTACTGAGATATTTAGGGACACCAGTGAGGTGGCATGAGGTCGGGATGGGGTTATTGTTTTTCCTCCTCCCCTGGGGCCGCAAAGACCCCTGTGATATCCGCGACGACGGTCGGCATCTGCCACAGCCTTGGGACAACACGACAAGGCAGGAAGGACAAATTTCCCATTAACTCAGGAAATTGGTACAAGCTGAGCCGCCACACAATCCAATCACCTTTCTTACTTTAGCGACCGCCCAGCCTGACACATGCTAGCGACTCAGGGGCACTTTGTTTTAAGATCCACCATTACCCATCTCCACAACAGGTTACAGCCAGTTCCTTCCACTTCCTCAACAGGTAGTCTCTGCTGCAACTACAGCATTCTTCTTCTGGCTTTTTCAAAACAAAGCAGCTGCTGCTGGTAACGTGAGGACTTTTTCAGGGTGGTGGTTGAGTCTCTGTTTTGTTACAATTGGCAAGAGAATGGAACAAAAAAAGACAATTTTATTGCTTTAAAATATTATAACTTCTAAATATTTAAAAGGAATGTATTCATTATAATTTTTATGATGTATTTACTTTTGAGAATGAGCTTAGAAGATCAATACCAAGTATGTGACTTATGGACGTGAAGCCAGGAAAGATGCGGTTAGTTGAGCTTACTGCAAGCAGTGGAAGACGGCTAGACTGGCTTGGAACAGAGTAAAAAGAATAAAAAATACCTAAATGCCTCTAAAATGATACTCTATACACAGTTTATTTTGTTTGTTAAAAACAAATCCCAGCACATAACTGTCAAAAAACATTTTTACAGTTCTTTTGATGAACAAACAAAATAGCCTACTTTGCCTATATACAATGAAATGACTTCACAGGTCACGGTATGTGTGCCTCGGATTTATCTGGCTAACAAAACACTGGACAGCGAACTGTTAATGTAACTTTGTTGGACTCTGCATTAGCCTGAATATAAAATACACTTAAAAGCACCATGTATACCAGCAGATTGGTTGATGAAAAAAGATCAGACTGAGAATGACTTTGAATGCAGCGCATCAGTTTCAAGCATCTGTTCATGTCTTCATACATGTTCTGATTTCTTTTGAGTGTTGATGGTTAAAATATTTTCTTTTAAAAGCTGTCTGTAAACACATGTATACGAACAGGTTACTGCGGCACAGTTACATTGGGCTCTTAGAAGACACTAACACACTACCACCACAGTAGACAAAAAGCGCTCTTGGTCTGGCTCTCTTCGTCTGGTAGCGTTAAGCTAGTGTACCCTGAAGCGGAAATGAAACCTTGGTCACAGGCAGAGCTAAATCTAACTTGAGGGGAAGAAGAAGGAGCTGTGGCAGCTGGTTTTCTCTTTGTCTAAAATCAATGCTTTCTGTCAGTTACCATTACAACTCAGCACCACAAACTCGGCATGCTTCAGTAGGTGGACTACCTAATGTTAGCACTGCCACGATAGCTAGTGCTAGACAGACAAGTGCTGTGTTTGAAACTGCATACTAACATACTATACTTTCATTTCATTTTCATACTTCCATATTAAGTATGGTGTAAAATTGAGTATGTAGTGCGTTCACACTGTACAGTATGTGGATTTTGTGCATGTGAGAAATGCCCAGATGTAGGCCTATACTAGATAAGCAAGAATTTCTGAGTATGCGACATGAGCTTACTGCATGAAGGCCTACTCCACTGACCCACAATGCATTGTGTCTGGGTGCCTTGAGACCAGCCATCAATCATGTGAGCTTTTTGAGCCAGGCCAAAGGCTGTTAATATGTCACTTTATTACGTTTCAATATGTTTTCATGCGAGAAAGTAACCATTTAGATTCAGGAGGTCAGTTGATCCAAATAATGGAAATTTGCTGCGACGTTTTTGGAAATAAGACTTAGCCACTGCGGGGTGCCTTGAGGCCGGCCATTAGTCATGTGATATGTCTTGCTTTAGTATACTCCAGTGTGAACAGTCTACTGGTAAAATCATATTTAAAGTAAAGCTGTCAGAACGGAGATTCATTTTAACACTAACGCATTAAAGCAATCGATCTACTGGTATCATATATCATAAACCTCATGAATCCATCCATCCATCCACCAACCATGTCATACCAGCATGTTGAGAAGGAGGTTACCAAACATGCGCTAAATTTTGGTCAGGAAAAACTGCCATGGCCATTTTCAAAGGGGTCTCTTGACCTCTGACCTCCAGATATGTGAATGAAAATGGGTTCTATGGGTACCCACGAGTCTCCCCTTTACAGACATGCCCACTTTATGATAATCACATGCAGTTTGGGGCAAGTCATAGTCAAGTCAACACACTGATACACTGACAGCTGTTATTGCCTGTTGGGCTGCAGTTTGCCATGTTATGATTTGAGCATATTTTGTATGCTAAATACAGTACCTGTGAGGGTTTCTGGACAATATTTGTTATTATTGTGGTTGCTAATTGACTTTCAATAATACATATATTTATATGTTTCATATAAAGCAAGCATATTTCCCCACTCCCATGTTGATAAGAGTATTAAATACTTCCCTCCCTCTCCCGTTAAGGTACATTTTGAACAGATAAATGTGAACAGCGATGAATCATAGACAATCATGCGATCAATCGCAATTAAATATTTTAATTGATTGACAGCCCTAATGTAAAGGTATAATATGCAGCAGTTTTCTAATTTATAGACTGACACAAAAATAGTCCCTCTCAATCATCACTATGACCCACTAGCAGTGTGTGCTGGTGTCTGTATCTACAGAGACCCTGCAGCCCTCTGCCTGGATTTTCTCTTTTCTTATTATATTTGTTGTGTTCAGGACATTTCTGAGTTTCAGCAATAACATTTTATTTCTCTGATTCACTGCGTTGTTCTCACTATCGCCGCTCCCTCTCTTCATTCACTCTATAGCTTGCTCGACCATCGCTGCTCTCTCTCGCTCCCCCACTAATTGAACCGAGGAGGATGGGCCAACTTTAAATACCGTGTGTTTAAAAACAGCAACCGACAAGTGTTACATATCACACCTTTACCATCCATATAGTAGGCATTATGCAGTACATACTGATTTAGCATGTATGCTTTGACAGTAATAGAAATTGCTGGTGGTGTCGTTGCCATCAGTATGTTTCACTACGGTATACAGTAAATAATAATAATAATATTGGCACATAGCTAGGCATGCTTCTAACTCTGCATCCATTCTTGCTGTCCAGTCATGCTAAGCTAAGCTAAGCTATGTTAAACACATTCTGACTCAAGCTACTTAACATGAGAAAACCTGTCGCAGTGATGAGAGATGCAAAACTTGGCTTCTTGTCCCTTGGCGCAACATAAACCTCATTACACTGTTTAAAATAATAAAAGCATCCCAACGGAGACACGCTTTATGCCAATTAAACCAAACACAATGAAACCTCCACCGAGCGGTTCCAATAAAGCCTTTAATCCCAGTCACTGGAGGAGAATGGCCCCGTAAAAGGTGACACCAGTACCTCGTTGTGTGTCTGTGTGTGTCTCCCTCTCTCCTGTTTCTCACTTACATGTTGAGCTCTTAAAAGCACAAAGATGTGTCTGCTGCCGCTGCCCGTTGCCCAGTTGAATGAAATATGATCAGAACGGCTCTGCCTTCTCCCGACTGTCTGCATTCGTCAACGTCCAGTGCAGCTTCCAGCACCATCCATGTATCTCTCCAAAACACGCACAATATTTTGTTTTCCTTTTCACATGAGCAAAAAGGCGCCACACTATGCAACTTTTTTATCATTAAAATCATTTACAGATGCCGGTTAACTCGCCCTCTGGGTAGACACAGTGTCAGGGTAGGTAGCTCATCAAGATGACTGACAGGTATTGGGGATGACAGCTTCAACAAATGGGAGACAGGATAGTGTGACAACAAGAGTGCACTTCTTGGCTCAAAGAGAATTATGCCTATAAGATAGATTCCCAAAAAGTGGCACATATTTACCTCAACTGCAGAGAGAACAAGGCCTGTGGCGAACGGCACGCCCCCAGACAGGAGTGCCAGCACAGGAGCAAAGCAATGCACTGCTGTGGACGGGGGCAGCAGCAAAACAGATTTTAGACACCTGAAAAAATCTTGGAAGTTTAGAATATTTTCACCAGTTTACCTATGCTTTATCTATGCTCTCTTTAAAGCCACCAAACTCCTTTGATAAAAGCAGTAATTTTACCTTGCAGAACACAGGCGTTGCTGGTTTACTGCTGCCGTGATTCGCTAGTTTAATTCAAGATTCAAACCCTTTATTGTCATTGTGTAGTACAACAAAATTAGATTGTGACAATCCCATAAGTGCTAATAAAAAATAATACAATATAAAAAGAGATAATACAATATAAATATAAAATATAGTACAATATATAAAAAATAAAAATACAGTATGTATATTGGTGAGGTGCCAGTTTTGCCAGATTATTGCACAAAGTGTCTATCAGATAATTATTGCACAAATGTGACAACATATGTTATTGCACATGTCCGTAACAGTAGATTTACAGTAGATTTACATTGCACAAAAGTGACCAACATATTGTTATTGCACATGTCCGTAACAGTAATTGTGTTATTGTGTGACTTTGGTGAATACGAACTAACCCTTTAAAACACCAAACCCGGCATTTATTCATAAAGCTACCAGTATTCATGAGTTGGTGTAGATTTTTCACCATTTGATCAAAAAGTCTTTTTCAGTTTCTAGAAAGTGAAGTCTCTGACCTCTACATGACCTTAAAATACCTGCTCAACCAGCACCTCCCTATGTATTCTCCATCTAGATTCACGGTGCTGTAATTAACTAACCATCTGCATTCACACACAGTGGGAGGATGACTGAGACAAGAATGGGGTCAGAGGCAAATGTTGTCACACCATAAAGGAGCAATCCATTTGTATTCCCCTCCTTAAATTACACTCTCTCAATTAAATCCCATTCTTCTTGTCCTTGTGTGTTGCCACAGGCTGTGTGTGTGAGTCTGTGTGTAGAGTTGACATTCATGTGTATGCTTGCATGTCTGTGTATCTATCTGGGTGTTTTAATTAAAAACCCATGAGAGCAAAGCCATAGCCATTAATCAGAGGTTGGTCCCTCCACTGCAGAGGTGAGGGGAGCGATGCGCTGCTGCCTGACAGCAGCAACACAGGGTGACATCAGTGGAGAGCTTCTGATGAAGGAGTGGGGTCAGAAAAAAAAAACGGCAAAGGAAGATTAAAGATGACATGAAGGTTGTGAGGCACAATATTCATTTGACTTGTATGATATTTCTTATTGAGGTTACAGGCCACACATTTCACCTTAGGCCCGGGACACACAGGGAACGTCAGGAGTGCGTGGTGGCTACGTTACCTGTTGTTTTTTATTTCGGCTTCCATGTTAACAGGTTAGAGCAGCCACACTGCCCGCGTGAGACGCGTCTCAGCTGCGTCTCTTCAAGAGAATAGAGGTCTTGCCTATTCACAGCGGTTCACAGCAACAACAGACAGTGAAGGTGATCTATTGACAGTATATTGACATCATATCAGCTACATTTCTACAGTTTCAATGTCTACCTGTAGAATATGTTACGGACATGAAAAAAAGTAAAGTTTTATTTTAAAATCAACACTTCCTGCTTTCTTTTCAAAAATAAAAGCCCTCAATTTTTTTTTTCTGTGGACAAAATTCCTTCATTTGTTAAGACTAGGCTTTTATTCTGAAATATGTGCCAGACAGTGTTGTAGAACATGCAGTGATTTGGAGAGCTCCATGAATGAATATAGTACCGGGTTTTAATTGTGGATTATTACTATTATTTACAAATTACCACACGTTTCTTAACCTTTCTCTGTCTAAAATAAATACTAATGACATTTATGATTAAATTAAATGGCTATTATGAAAGGCAAACTCTATGTAGAAAGAAAGAGCTGACAGCAGCAGCTGCAGCAGCAGAAATGCAGCTGACACGCAGCTGAAATGCAGCTGTTGTGCACACCCGACGCAAAAAATCACACAGTCGCGACGCAGACGCCACGCGCTCCTGGCATTTCCAGTGTGGATGAGGCGTAAGGCTCTAGTTACCTAGTGGTAGCCTTGTATCTGCGTTTGAAAAGTAAAACCAGTAACTTTGTTTTCCACTAAATTTGTCACTGTTTAAGTGCATTGCGTTGGGGAGATAGAGGAAGCTTTTATAATAATATTTTGTTGTATCTTCTGTAACTAAGCAACCAACTGCAGAGTAGACAATGTTGTTCCTGTTTACATCAGCACGCGCATGCCCAGTGTACGTGAATGGTCATGCGTTTTCAGGCGTGGTAGTATGGATGGAGATCATTTCTAAAAATGGTGCTAAAATGCTCTTGAGTATTGAGTCATATTAGTGTGGATGCAACATAAATTAATATCAGTTTACAGCATGAATCCCCTGCACACCCACCCAGTGTTTTCACTTAGTCTAACAAATTAGACCCGTAGTAAGATGAACGTTGGGTGGTGCTATGCTGACAATTACATGACATCGACACATTTTCTGAACCAATAATAGTGATAACACTGCAAGTTGTCTCTCCCTAATGTGTGCAGCGAAACTAACGAGACTGGTCTGTACACTGTCTAATTAGACACCTGTGTGGGTGGACTGTGGGTGTTGTTGGTTTTTAACTAAGGACTTTTGGAGGAGGCACAATGGCTGCACAACTTTTACAAAAAGTAGAGTTTTAGTTTTGACTGTATGAGTTTCACCTCATAAGATAAAAAAAGTAATTTCGGTGGTGACAAAACTTGGCAAAAAATAACAATACTTTATCTGACCTGTGACACAACCAGACAAATAATGTTAGCAAAAGCAATTTTGTTTTTGCTTTATATACCAAGCATATTTGGCATTCAAGCAACACAAATTAATCCTGGAGGTAGAGCTGCTCTGAATGGAGAACAGGAAAAGCTAACAAGTAGTTTTCACTTTGCTATTTTATAGCTGTTGTTCAGTCTTAATGGCTGATGTTGCTAATTGTGTCACGATCCTGAAACTGACCAAAAGAAATCAAAACGTACATACATCCACCTTCCTCATTGTAGCCTTGGTTGGTTTATATAATCAGAAAAGAGCATGACATGTAGCTCCGGACACCAAGGCAGGTTCAACATACATTAAAACATAAATTTAACACTCAGGCCCAGGCCACACAGAGAACATCAGCAGCGCGTGGCGGCTCCGGAACCTGTTGTTTTTGATTTTGGCATCCATGTTAACAGGTTAGAGCAGCCACACAGGGCTCGGCTGCGTGTCAGTTGCATCTCCTCAAGGAAATTCGATGTCTTGCCTAATTTTACCGCGAGCCACGCACGGTTCACAGCAACAACAGACAATGAAAGTGGTCTTTTGACTTTATATTGACATCATATCAGCAACATTACTACAGTTGCAATGTCTGTATCTGTAGAATATTTTTTATTTTTATTTTTTTCTGTGGACAGAATTCCTTTATTTGTTAACACAAGGTTTTTATTCTGAAATATGTGCAGGACAGTGTTGTAGAACATGCAGTGACTTGCATGGCTCCATGAATGAATAAAGTACAGAGTTTTAATTGTGGATTATTACTATTATTTACAAATAACCACATGCTTCTTAACCTTTTTTCTGTCATAAAAAGTCATACAAATGACATTTCTAATGAAATGACATGGCCATTATGAAAGGCAAACTCTATGTAGAAAGAAAGGGCAGACAGCAGCAGCAGAAACGCTGCCGGTGTGGATGTCCGATGCATGAGACATGCAGAAGTTCAGCGAGGCAGCCGTCACACACTGCTGATGTTCCCTGTGTGTCATTATATTTTAATATGAATATAGTATTTCTGCATTAAATAATTAATAGTCATGGATGTGAATGAATAGAAATATCAAAACAAGAATTACATTATTTACTCTCATGTCTGACACAGTCTAACACTAAAACTGTGGTTCTTCAGTCTCAACAGAGGTTTGACTCCATCTTTGAGATTTCCGCTGCCTCCAGAGCAGCTGTGTTACAGAGACATGTTTGCCGAACTAAAACTCCAGATGGATTGGTTTCTAGTACAATACAGGGACTGCCTGCATGTCTACACTGTACACAGTGTTTTAAGTCAGCTGGGCATTGTGTCTCTTCCATTGTGCCCTTATGAGTGTTGGTATTAAGATAGCGTGTGACACAGGGTGGCCTCTACGTGTTGCGCTGCTATCCCATTGATCTGCCAAGGCGAACAGTAATTACCACTAATCCCAGTCAGAGGACATGGCAATTTGTGTCATGTCTCTCCAGGGCCCCCATAGGCCATTATCTGCTGGTTCATTAAAGAGGAGGACAGTCCCAGCCTGACCCTGTGCCTTGCTGGATGTTGAGTGAAGTGACAGGACACAGGGAGCAAAGCATGAACCGTCCACTGAGCTAAACCAGCTGCGACACGCAGTGCACATGCAACCGATGTGGAACTCCCAATCTTTACTATTCTCCATCCGCAACAAGAAATCGAGAGGGAAGATTAAGCCACGAAGGGATAGGGTTGGCTGAAGATAGTTGTCTTACAAAGTGTGAATTTGATCCTACGATACAGCATGTAATTATGGAATTTCAGCAGTATTAATGCCGTGAAGATTCAGGGTAAATGCATGTAAAGGGATTTCAACAACAGCTAAAACTGTACACTCAGCCGGCCTTTTTTTTTTTTTTTACTGCAGAACTGCAAAATAATTGCCAACTTGAACATTCCTGTAAGCTGTGAGAGCAGAGTTGGAGCGAGCCGAGCTTGGACCGATTTACTGGCATTAAGTGTTTCCCACTGTTGATGTCATGGAAGTAAGGATTTTACTCAACCAACGCGAGGGTGTCGAGGTGCCAAACGTGGGTGAAGAACAAATTCAACCCCTATTCTTTTTCAAAGGAAAACAAGAAAAGATGCATTTTAATTTTGAGACTCATCAATACCCAGCTAATGTGAGAGACGGGGTGGAATTGACCTTTTTGTGGAAGAATTATTGATCGTTGCCGTCTCAGGTTATCCTTGTTTGTGTAAGTGCATACTGAAAGAATAAATGAAAACATCAGAACAAAGGGGGTTGCTGAATGGCTGTTTGATGAAATAGATGTAGTATTTTCTACTGAGTGTTATTAAGTCATCCTAGCTTTAGAGGCATGTGCCAGTAATTCTGCCTACAGTATTTTGTGTGTGATCGCACCTTTAGTCTGGCAAACTACGGAGCTTGCCTCCTCCGATATTGGTCCTTTTTTGAGGTGTCCATTGTGAATTCTCATTTGTAGGGCATCAAATAAAGATGTTTTGTCACGGCCCTCTGAGTCTCCATTCATAGCGCATGCCCGTTCAGAACAGGCCAAATGCTTGGCTCCTGGTATTACTGCTTGCAGTGTTGTCAAGGGCCGTGCCTGTTCGGAGCTTGGAACCTAGGTATAGGTTTTATAGATTCCTTGGGGCCAAGCAAGGAACCCATAAAGGTTGACTTGCTTGGCAGATTGACGCCCTTGGGTCCCCGGCCCAAGTGTGAAGTACATCGGAAGGAAGGTTCTCGAGATATGCGAAGGACACACACACACATACTGACAGACAGATTCCTGGCTTTATAGTTTGATGTCCTTTGAATCTGTATTGCTGTGATGTCTTGTTATAACTCTGGAATGCTGAATCTCCCATCTGCACAACAAATTTACCCTTGGGTACTATTAAAGAAACCTTAAACCTTGATAACGACACACAAGGCTGAGACTAACTTCAATGTAAACCCATCCGCGGCAATATTAGACACTCCGGAAGTCAGGTGTATAAAAGGCGACAAAAGTCTGTGTAGTTGGGAATGAGAATGGGTTGCAATGATATAAGAGTGCAATGCTAAATCTGTGGACTACTCAACCAGGGTTGTGATAAAGGTCAGCAGAATTTTATTTTGTGAATTTTACAGTTAAAATTTTAAAAGAATTGTGTTTTTACAGTGTTTTCCCTGTTAATTTGGAGAATGAGCAGTTTTTCAGACTATTTCTTTGGTCGGAGGCACTTCTCATAGAAACAGTTCACTGAGAGATGGACTATCCACAGTGACAATGCCGATGTTCCTGCAGAGACGTGTTTAATATTTAAATGTAATTTCTCAGTGCACCACACACAACATTTCACTCACCTTTATTGCAGCTGGTTTGTTAGCATGAGTTTTAATGAGAATTCAGTTGTACCGTGTTGGTCTCAGTGCTGTGTCTGGCAACATGTTTTGTTGTGCATTTGGTTAAGGTTTGGGAAGATTGTGATTTTGATTAAACACACAAAAAGTGAACACGTCCATAGAATCAGAATTTAATTGAAATCATTATCTTTCCCAGACCTTAACCAAGCACTTTGTGTTTCCTAAACATAAAAAAAATGCTCACAATAGTATAGTTGCAACAAGAAGATGTTGAAACTACATGAAATATTTTGTAATTGAACATTTTGCAAAGACACTTTGATTTGTAATTTTTTTTTCCTTATTATGGTCATGAAAATATGATCCAGGCAGCATTACGAAATGTTTTGAAACAGAAATCAAAATGTATAGTTGCATGCAAACATGTTTTTTTGTGGGAAGTAGGATTGATATGTGGACAGTCTGTTGTCCTTTTGAGATATTGTAGCCAGCTTGTCAGACAAAAGCAAACGGCATTGAATGGAAAATAGGTAATGAAAATTAAGTAATTTAAAGCAAAACACAGGCCTCATGTACATGTGTCTCTATCTATGATAGAATACAACATCTTCAGTGTATTTTCAATGCTTGATTATCCATTCAGACTCAGACTAGCTATAATGGAACTACTATCACCAAGGAAAACATTGTAGCTCCATAAAACAGAAGACCGAGGTCTGAAGTCATCATCAGATTGTTTATCTATTGAGACCATTTCTAATTGAACATTCACTATTTTTTTTGGTCTATGGAAAATATACTGTTAAATAAAATTGACTTTCATTAGGCCTCACTGATTTCAATGTTTACTTGGTTAGGCAGAAGAGGTTGTTTTTTTTATTTATCCGTCTCTAATTAAGAAATAATCTGTTTATTGTGTGCTCCGTTAGAAAATAAATTTAATGAAAATGATACATTAGATAAAGTTTCCAGCGGGATAAAAGAAATGTCGGGAAGGTGACTCCTTCTGTGCCTCGGAGCAGCCTTCAACAGTTAAACATTCGATAGCCATGCTCTTTGGTCACTTCCTGGATCTCCATCCCCCTGTGGCGGATCACTATCCTGGACTAAGCAGCCTTACAGCAGCTGAGGGACGTCTGATGTAAACATTAACTGCCCTGATCCAGAGAAGGAAGCATCCCCCTGTCCCCTTTAATAAGACTACTCCTAAAATCTAAGGATAAAAAAAAAAAGGATAAAAAAAAATGTCAATCTTAGCCAGTGTTGGAAAAGCTATTGGAAACATTTAATGTTTTTATTATTCATTATTATTCTTATTTATTTCATTTTTATATGACTGCATCATTGCTTCAAATGAAAAAAAAAACGAAATGACTTGTGGTTAATTTTATGCACATTTCATTGGAGTTCAGTATGACCTGGACAGGTCGCTGGACTATCACAGGGCTGACACATGGAGACAGACAACCATTCACGCTCACATTCACACCTACGGGCAATTTACAGTCAACAATTAACCCGACCTGAATGTTTTTACGACCCTCTTGCTGTGAGGCGACAGCGCTAACCACTTCCCCACTGTGCAGCCGTAATTATACATATTAATAATAATAACTAACACAAACAACGACATTTCTCTTAACTTAGATGTGACGTAATATTACTCACAAAAGTCAAACTCTAAGGGATTGTAGGAAAAGTAAGGGGTTCTACTTGTGTGTATTATAAGGGAAATATAATTGCTAAAAAATATCTCACTCAGACTAATAAACATCGTCCTAATTTG
The DNA here is from genome assembly GCA_916701655.1 of Sebastiscus albofasciatus. Classification (NCBI taxonomy): domain Eukaryota; kingdom Metazoa; phylum Chordata; class Actinopteri; order Perciformes; family Sebastidae; genus Sebastiscus; species Sebastiscus albofasciatus. The sequence continues at coordinate 63,946 of CAKAOI010052461.1, forward strand.
AGGACATTAATTCTCCATAAAAAAGATATTTTTCATGCAGTTTAGTCCAGTGAAAAGAAGCCGCGGATTCCACCTCTCGTGTTTTACTGTCCTCAGCTGCTTGTTATTTCCAAGGTTTAGTTCTAGAGGTTTGTTTGTATAGCATTCATCCCTTCCCTCTGACTCATGTTTCTACACCGACGGTCATTATGGAGGAGCCTTCCTGTAAAGCTCTGTGGTGGGGCTGAGCTGCTGTATGGATGTGTGTGTGTGTGTGTGCTGTCTGGCCTGTATGTATTCTTAGGGTAGGATATTTACTTTAAAGTGATCAGTGAGATTCTTCTGAATCAAGTATTTGATTGAAAAAAAAGTATTTACTGCATGTTATTATGTAAACTCAATTAAGTTTGCGTATATTGTGTTTAGATGAATGCGATACGAGCAGGAGGCTCAAGGGAATGACAGTCTTCTACTTGGAGATTTATTTGAGACATGTCCAAAACTTCATTAAACCGACACAAGACTGTAATCAATAGTTAAACTCCAGCGAGGCCTGAGGGCTTTAATAGCCTCCACGCTGTAATACATCCCAGTATTTCCCTTGAAAAACACATGAGCTACCTGCTAATGTTTAAGACATTTGTAACTGTAATTGATACCGTCACTCAGACAATGAGGACTCAAGTTCACCTTCTTGCTTACAAGATACAGTAGACTGCTTCGACATTTTAGTTTTTTTCCCCCAGAACGATTCTTAATATAGGATTTTTAGTAGAGCTTGTTTAGTGATATATAATAATATTTTACAGTGCATTTAACAAAAATAACACAAAATAAAAATAATAATGTCAGGTTAAATGACCAAATAATCTCAGTTAACACAGTCATTAGGAACTACTGTAATCTAACTATACAAGGAATCTCTCTGTGTGTGTGTGTGTGTGTGTGTGTGTGTGTGTGTGTGTGTGTGTGTGTCCTTTACATATCTCAACAACTTGCCCATCTGATCTACTTCACACTTGGTGGGTGTATTGCTGTGGGCCGAAGGATGTACGGTGTTGAATTTGGTGTAATTTGGACATGCGACATGTTCAGTATTAATAAACTTTGACTAAACACAGCATCCTGTGCAGCAGTGGGGGCGGGGCTTCAGGGCAAAAGTCATGAAATTTAATGTATTGATTCCTGTATATAGACACAAATTTCACTTTTTTTGCACGATGGTCATTACAAAATCAATTTGTATGTAATCCATGTAATTGTAAACTGGGAAGTGTAAAGAGCGGCGAGTGTCCTGTGTGAAACCACAAATCAAAGTTGATTTATTTGTAATGTAACTTCTGTACTTAAGTTGTGGCACTTCCAGAGTTATTTTAACCCAAACCATGATATTTTTGGAAACCTGACTAAGGAGGTTTATTTTTAAAAGACTAGAGCAGAAATTGGCATGTGTGTCACATGTTCCTGGACATTTGTAAAATCAAACGCACGAAAAACATTTTGTTGGAAGTTGTGCTGAGCATCATGGGAAAAAAGGGGAAATTTGTGTCTATGTACACGAATCAAATAGATTACATTTCGTGACTATTTCACAAACTACCGTGAGACTGTGTTGCCTTTACAAGCCGTAGCTCATTGGCTGCAGTTCACTTTTGCTGTTGGATGCTGGATATACTAACGTTACAACTAAACTCTTCTTGGTCGAAGAGCGATGAGCGCTCTGAACTAGTCATACAAATATACATATTTCTCTATTTATGCAAATAAAACTAAATAAAATACCTCTACAAAGGATTGATAGCCAAGTTAAATATATTGGGCCTCCTAAAACTGTTACATTTAACAGTTATGTTACAGCTTCCTGTTAACATACTTGATTGCTTGAATTGGATGGCTCTACAGGGGTTTTTCTGGTAGCCAATTTACACTTAACGAAAGTCTTTAGTTAAGGCATTTCCAAAGTATTAATGGTGCAACCCAATTTAGTAAACAAATAATAGTTACTAGAAACTAAGAAGACAATCTTTAATGGGTTCATGGCTGGCTGGTATAACACAATCCTGGTGTTTAACATGCTTTTAAATATATATATGCAAGCTTAAAGTTGTCTTCCTGCTTCAATCCCAGTCACTAACCTCTTAACTCCTGGAGCTGCTTTATTCCCACTGCAATAAAGACTCCGAGTGAACACTCTAGTTGGATGTTGGGGAGGAAAATTGATGATTTTGGACCTCCGCTTCAAGCCTAACTGTAAATTATACAGCTGGGATATAGAAGCAGACGAATGGAAGGAAGGAGTGTGAATGTCTACATCGGGGCCAGAATCCCAGAAATGATGCCACTTGTCAGCTGAACCTCTACATTTCTGTCTCGAAAATAGCCAGTTTCAGATATCCCTGAAAAACCATGACTTCCAAATATGTTCTGCCTGCCGCAAAGTAATTCCTGTCAGCGGCCCGCGCACTGTAACTGAAGGAAAAATAATTATGATATTGTTTCAGTCTCACTAACTGATGTCATGTTTGTACATTTACTGTGTATAAGTAGTCTAAACAGAATATACATGAAGGTGGAGAGGATCTGAGGAGGCAGGCATGTAAAACTTCCACTAATCCTATAATAAAGATCCCTAGTCTAAACATTTGTTCCAGGCATAGTAACAAGCTATGACCTTGGGAAATCTAGCAGCAAAACCTGGCCTATCCAAAAAAATATTAGCCATTACTCTCCTGCTTGGCCATTTCCTGTCCTGCCCCTGGCAGTTGCCCCCCGCTTCCCCCCCTTCCCTGACACATCCAGGGAGGGGAAAATAGATTCCAGTTTGGAGTGGGTTAAGGCCAAAACCACCGTGCCACTCAAAGCCAGGGCCGCTTGTGTCATTTTTCCACTGGGTTTCCGTGGTATATTTTGACAGGCCATTCCAGCTAAGCTCCGATAAATAGGGGGACGGCTCTTTTTTTCCTCTTCCTTTTTTCTAGAATCTGTAGCATTAAAGAGGAGCCCATGCTGATTTATGTGGCTGGCTAAAGTCTTGTATAACACATTTGGTCAGACCACTAAAAATCAAAATGGTTTTAATTATTTCTCCCTCCTGACTGATTGCGTTGTGCCGTATTATTGCTGCAATTTTACCTCTTGCAACATTAGTAATTGATGGTCAGTGTTTCTTTATATCCCTGCTGGCTGATGAATGATGAGCAAATAAGTAGCGATCAAGACGGATGTCCGTGGTTCTTCCTCCTACTTGTCTAAAAAAACACTTTTGTAGGTGGTGATTGTCTGAAGGGATCGTAAAGAGAGCCTATAAGCACTACTATGTTTCAAGGGTAAACAACACAAACTAAACACTTTAACGCATTTTCTGCTTGATAAAACCTTGTTCAATTTCCTGTGTTGTACCCTTTTAGATAGGCCTGACATGCCAGCTTTTCCCCTATATTCTCTTGAATTACAAAGAGGAGCGGCACAACCAGTCGATCAGGCGCCCCGCTCTCCCTCGTGAATGAATTTACTTCAATTAGAGGCTGCAGTCAAGCACGAGAGGACGGAGCGTGTCGTCTTTTATGAACATTTATTGTTACACAGTGTAATGACCATGCACGCTGTGACCCGGGCTAATGACACCATAGATTAACTCCGGTGGGTAGCCTTTGGGAAAGTCCAAAACTATTCCAAAGGTATTGATTTCAAGGCTTGCTGCGAAATTGAACTGTCAGGTGTTCCGCTGGGCCCTGATATGATATTGATCCCTTCTGCTTAGCGACCAACAAAGAGTCTGGTTACCTGAAGCAGCCCCGTCTGGGGCAGCGACTGGGGATCCCTCCCCCACCCCCTTTATAACTGCTTATTGGAATTTTAAATAGAAATTTGATAAACTCCGGCTCTCTGGGGAATATGAGTGTTTGCCGTGTTGCCTCAAGACACTTTCTTTCTGCTCTCACTCAGACTATTAGCCATGCTTAGTGATGTGGATCCAACTCTCTGTTCGCCAGAGAGCCTAATGCCAAGTTGTACAGTGCTAACCATTGACATTGTGAATATGGCTTTGCCAGTGAACACAGGTTAAAGGGAACATTTGCGGCCATATCCATCTTCCCTCAAGTTCCTCCTTGAACAACAGTAGAGCATTGGCACCGATGAGGGTGCTGCAGCACCCCCTGTTTTTTTTTTTTTTTCTGTAGGCCTATTGCTAAACTGCAATGGAAAAATAATAATAATAATAAAAAAAAAAAAAAAAACAGGGTTTTCCCTGCCAAGGTCCCATATTATAAAAAGTGAGATTTTCATGTTATTTTTTTATTATAAAGGAGGCTTCAGTCCTATATAAATACTGTGAAAGTATCGAAACGCTCAATCCACAGGGAAATACACACAGTCCATATTCAGAAACTCTGCATTTGAAACAAACTGTCAAGATTGCTGTCCATTTGTGATGTCACAAATATACAATATTTAGACCCTTTACACAGTTTTAAATGTAAACATTCTAAATGCGTCCCAGTTTATTCTTGGTTGCAGTGTATGTGAATGTCATCAGCTGACAGGAAGTACACATGGACCCAAGCTGTTGCCTAGCAACACAATTCTGTCGCAATTCCGTCAAAATGTGCTAAAACGGAGCGTTTAAGACAGAGGGTAAATACAGGCATATTCAAGCCAACAGTATGAGGAAAATAAACTTTTTTTTTTAACATTACAGCATGTAAACATGTTCTGGTAGAAACACAAAATACAAGTATGAACCTGGAAATGAGCACGATATGGGACCTTTAAAACATGTAAAAAAACAACGTGGAGAGAATCAGTACAAGCCAACACATGGGACGGCATGGGGGTGAGAACAAGGGTGCTGTAATTTATCAATACAATGTTCATGTCCTACGGAGCCCGGGAGTATACTGTATATAAAATATATATTGAAGCCACAAGTTTTAGTTAATTTGTACTTACGAGATAAGTGTATATACAGAGAACCAGCACAGCGCATCCTGCTGCAGTCTCTTACTAGAGTGATGTTGCATGCTCTCAAGCTCCAATAACGCACGGCACAGCAGATCTTTGTGCTGGATTTGTGCAACTAGCATCAGTGTCCAATAACCACAGAACCCTCCGTGATTATGTGCACATCAAACTTGTCGTTTTGATTAATTATTCTACGCAGTCCCTTCTTCATATCAATTTCATTATAGTTTAATGTGCACATAAGCACGGGGGTTTCCATGGATATTTTACAACAGCCTGATGTTGGTTGCACTAAATGTGACCAGCGGATCTGCCGTGCCCGTGCGTAATTGTGGCTTGACAGCGAGACTGCAGCAGAGTGTGCTGGCTCTCTGTATGCACTTATCTTGTGCTCAAATTAACTAAAACTTGGGAACATTTGATTAAAGGGACTGTTTGTAACTTCTTACACGTATAAATCAATGCGATGTTATGCACTGATGAAACAATGTTCAGTTTTCTAAATCTGAAAGGCTGTGATATGCATATATAATAAAATAATTATTCAACCTTAGCAAGTTCTGTCTAGAAACTTTTTGGGTGTTAGCTAAAGTAACAACAATGGTCCAAAATGATGTAAAATTGCATAGTTTTAAAGCTGCAGTGGGTAGAAATGGAGCAAATATGATTTATATCCTGACAGTAGTCCATGAGACAGATAATCTGAAAAAAAAATCATGTGCCTCTGTGTCCTCAGATGTCCTCTGGTGCTCCTTATGGCATCTGCAGGATTTCACAGACCGGAGGAAAACAACCAATCAGAGCTGATATGGAGTCTGCCGTCCAGCTGCCATCTATTAGCCGGCTGTCAATCACTCGCCAACTCCGATCAAACGGTAAAACTAGGCAGCGCTGATCAATCATGAATCAATGTTCTGTTACTGTAATGCTTATTTCTCGCTTCAAATGATTTCAGAATCATCTTGTAGTGCACTGTTTAGCTGTAAAAAAGTTTGTGACCCGGCAGCCACCTTGACAAGAGTTGAGGAAAAACCAAGCACCGCCCACCAGCCGGAGATTAGATATCATTTTTAAAGCCTGAAAACAGAGCCATGAGGAGGTGCAGAATTCTAGTTATTTCCCAGAACACTTGAATTACAATATGCTGAAAGATTATTATGGAATTTTTGCCCAAAAATATACTGCCTACTGCCACTTTCAGTCAAAAACCTTAAAATTCAAAAGCAATGGCTGCACAGCACCTAAGGCTTTTAAAACCCCTGGGAGAAACCTGGAAATTAGAAGCAAAATGTTGTGGCCATACAAATTAAAGACATTAATGTAACAGCATTTAGTATGACGTCATTATACAGACTGACTTTCTCTCAGCACCTCAACTCTGACTGGCCTCCCTGCAGTAGTGCTGTGACAGTCAACACAAGGTCACTCGTTCAGAGAGAAAAAAAAAGAAAGAGGGAACAAAGACAGACGGAGGGCTGGTGAGGAAAAAGCAGCTTTATTTCTCTCTCCCAACACTCTCCGTTTTAATTAGGGTGTCTTCAGCCAAGCCGAGTGGTGTCAGTGAGTGCATGGAAGCAATCAGCACCCCGCGTGGCAGGAGTCAGATGCCTTTGATCAGCTCACGGAGACTGATCCACAGTGACTGGGAGAGGTGTGGGTGATCTCACTGGCCTCCGCATGCCAGCCAGGATGGCCGCCACCGCGCTGGCAACCTGCGCCCCCTTCCTCGAGGCGCTCCCGCTGGGGGAAATGTTAATGGCAGAAGACTGTCCTAATGTGCCACTGTCACTCCACTGTTTTATCCGTCTCGGTGTGTTACTTTCGAGAGGCTGCTATTCATTTGACGCCATGTGGAGCCCTAATCAGTCACACTGAGAATGCTGTGATCAATGTTAGTGCAAACCTCCCCCTGCATGGAGCTGAGGAACAAAAAAGGGAAAGGATGGAGGAGAAAACAGATCTTTGAAGGCCTCTCCAACTTGAAATTTTATTGTGAGCCTGTTGCATATATTTCTTTTTTTCTTTGTGTTGGTTTCTGGAAATTGAGCACTATAAGTGGAGGATTATTATGACCAAATTATCTTTTACCTCATTTATCACGCAGTAAAAAAAATAGAATTAGCGTTTCCATATGCTGTCATGTATATAAAGACCCAACATGAACACTATAAGAGTACTTCATTACTATAAGCAAATTATTTAAACAGCATGTGTAAAGGACCGATTCTGTCCCAAGTTTTCTGATCACTTTAAGCAGTTGATCACTCTAACAGTAAGTCAAATATAAGAAAACACGACACAAAATTAAATCCTGGCTAAGTGACGTATCCTGAAAGCAGGAATTTTGTCTTCAAATTGACATGTTGACTAATTCATTAAAAAAATATTTTAGTTTTCATGACAAAGACAACAGTGATGGTAATTATTTTATCAATTCCATATTTAACGTTGCAGAATAAGTTACCACCTGCTAAATGTCTTTCCGAGATACTGATCATGTAAAGAGAGAAAACATCTTGCACGCTGTGTTCCACCACTTCAATGTAACAATGTTTCAATCTTGTATCTTTCTTTGTCATGACAGGTGAAGCATTCCCTTTTCCATACATTATGTATATTGGAACATACAGAAGTGCATATAAATATATTTGACACTCTGCCAATGTTTCTGTCTTCATTTCAACAATTCATATGTGTGATACAAGAAGAAAGAGTTTGTTTGTCATTAATAGAAGATTTGACTAACCTCAATATATTCAAATGTACAACTTTTCACAAGATAACACTGCTCCTCTGTTCTGTTTCCCATTTAACCTAACAAATATATGCAAAGCCTCTACAGGTATTTATTTCTGTTTGACATCACCTAAGGCTACTTAATCCTTAACCCTTAAACGCTGGGACAGAACGGCCTTCCAGCTGGGATTTTTAAAATCTAGAAAAATGTTGTTACATTTTGAGAAAACTGCCTATGGAGCTATTTTTCTCTGTTAAGTGTGTGCATGTGAATCAATGTAGAACTTCTTGTTCTGAATGTACCCCAAGTCATGCCAGTTCAGCTCCCCTGCTACTCCACAAAATTAGCTGGAAGCAGCCTGTTTTCTGCTCTCCTCAAACCACATAATGAAATCTCCTTCAGCCTTTGCGGATAACGACTCATAGCTAAGGCAAGTTTGACTTCATTGTAAGCAAGGACTGAAATTCTTTGTTAGGTCAGTTGGTCAAGCTTTCCATCCTCTCTCTTTCTCTTTCTCCACTATTCTACTGAACAAAGAACCAGACTCCAGGAAAAATAGTGATTGTGGAAACATATTTAGTGGTTATAATGAAGTATATTTTGAAGTGAAAATGCAACTGATCAGATATATATTTTTTGTTCAGTGAATAAATAATATGGAGTTGGAATGCAGGAATCAATTCTGGCCATCTTCTCAATGTCTGCACACAGACTGTTTTTTAATAACATAAGTCCACCTGCATGTAATAAGATACATTATCAGACCTTCACATGTTCCTGTGTTCTCCCTCATTTGAGCCCACGCTTTGTTTTCTCCACCAAAGTAAAGCAAACACGACCAACTGGGTTTCTATTCCCTATCACGCTGCATTAGCATAATGCTATTTTCTTTGTCTTCTGCCTTGTTGTTTTCTCATATTCTCCATCTTTAGTCGGCTCATGCAGCTCCTCCACGGGCTCTGTGGCGTGCTGTGTGTGGAGACAGGAAGTGTTCAGTAAGATGCCTCCTGTGACTCCCTCCACCCACCACTCACCTTAATATGAACTTGGGTCAAGTTACATTTATGCATAGCATTCACTTTAAATAGAGTTCAAAGAATGTTTTTGTATATAATTTAATAATATGTCCTGTGTTCTATTTTTTTTTCTTTTAAACTATCCATGATTAACGTCTCACTTACTCCAAAACTATTTCAATATGCCACGTCTGCACTATTAAATTTACTAAAAAGGGTATAAGCCTAACCAAGTTGTTATTTTCCTAAATAGCCTAAATAGCTTTCCTGTCTAAACTTAAGGAAGTTGTTTCCTGTGACGACGGAAGTTTATTACAAGCGAAAATTGGCTCCTGTTGCATGGACGTTAGCAGGAAAATGAACGAAAAAGGAGGAATAGCTTTTTCGTAAGATATCATACGAACCGTTGCATGACAATACGTTGAACGTTGATGTATTCAATGGTTATGCATTCATTACTGATGTATACTCACCGGCCACTTTATTAGGTACAAGGTGTACCTAATAAAGTGGCCTGTGCTAGTACCGGGTGGTCTTCTGCTGCTGTAGCCCATCTGCTTCAAGGTTGGACATGTTGTGCGTTCAGAGATGGTATTCTGCATACCTTGGTTGTAACGAGTGGTTATTTGAGTTACTGTTGCCTTTCTATCATCTCCAACCACTCTGCCCATTCTCCTCTGACCTCTGACATCAACAAGGCATTTCCGTCCACACAACTGCCACTTACTGGATATGTTCTCTTTTTCGGACCATTCTCTGTAAACCCTAGAGATGGTTGTGCGTGAAAATCCCAGTAGATCAGCAGTTTAATACTCAGACCAGCCCGTCTGGCACCAACAACCATGCCACGTTCAAAGTCACTTAAATCCCCTTTCTTCCCCATTCTGATGCTCGGTTTGAACTTCAGCAAGTCGTCTTCACCACATCTAGATGCCTAAATGCATTGAGTTGCTGCCATGTGATTGGCTGATTAGCTATTTGTGTTAAAAAGCAATTTAACAGGTGTGCCTAATGAAGTGGCCGGTGAGTGTATATACTGTATATGCCGCCTTTGAACTGTGATGCATTCACTTACAGAGGAACACACTGGAGTGCATTTGAACGGTGATGCGACCGTTTATCTTGGGAACTAAAGTGAATGACCTTCAAAGTCAGTGACTACCAATCTCTGAACAGAACAGAACAGAACAAAGTGGTTTGAATCAACAGAGTGATTGGTGATTTCCACCTCTAATGGCTAAAAACTCTTTTTTTGTTTTGTGCAGTCAAATAATCTAACCTTTACCTGAAAGATATCCTGTGGTGTTTGTGACCACTAGTAGCACAATGGAGCAATGTTTTTACAAGTGCAATGGCAGTGAATAAGAAGACTGTAAGCAAGCAAACATGATGAATATAAACAATATCCCCCCCAAGAATCAGCTTTCCAAGTGCTTTAAGGGGAAACTACACTTTCTACACTACTGTTAGACCTCAACGATACACCCTAAACAACTTGGTGAGAAACAGTGAATGGCAACATAACTTTTGTTATATTTTAAATACTATAAAATGTCTTTTGGTTTATTTGACTCCATTTGACAACAGGTCTCTTGTGCTTCGGGTCATTAAAAGAGCATGTAGCACCATCTGCTACGAGAAGAGACATTTCAGAAATGCATAAATGAGTGATTTCCAAGATAGATAGCTAGATAGATACTCATATTCCTTACAGCAGTCTGAACAGAACAGGCCATCCTGAATATCATTTGAAAACAGGTCAAACGGAACACAGCCGAACGCTGTGTTTTGGGACGTTCAGGTCACAGACAGTTGAGGTCACGCTCTTATAATTGCGCAGTATGACATACATATCCAGCCAATTTCAGAGAAGGAAGCACATTGCGTGCAGTCATAAATCAACGCCTAAACCAGAGGCAGGTGAATGGAGAGAAAAGAAAAGAAAGAGTCTGAGAAAGAGAGAGAGGGAGGAACAAAAGAGATGAGGGGAGAGAGATGAGGAAGAGAGATACAGAGCCAGAGAGGTGGGGATACAGTGAGAGTGTGGTGAGGTTTTTTCGCTCTCCAAAACCGCATTCGTCTCCTGCCAAACCTCTTTCTCTCCCTCTCCCTCTGTTCCCCTCGCTGAAATCTATTTATTCTGGGAGTATTTCTCCTCTGTGAACTCTTCACTCATAACATGATGGATGATTAAGTGATTATACAGAGTCAGCGCTGTGCTCTAAAATCATTTTTAATATCCCACATATACAACTCATGGTAAGTCGGATGTCTTTCCCCCCATTCTTCATCTCATGTAGGCGGTCCCTTGTCCCTGTAAGCATGTCACAATCTCTGCCAGTACTAATTGGCTTATTTTCCGATGCACATGTTAATGCCACAATATGCTCCACTCGCACATTATGTCATGATAGTTGTTAGCGAATAGAAAAAGTGTGAGTTACATTATATTCTCTATTTATTCTTCACCAAAATGTGTGTCTGGAGATGGCAAAATGCGCTGCTGCTGTGAGCCGGAGTCTTTCCACCGAGTGAAAATTGTTGTCTAAAGCTGCAAATTCCATTAGCAAGTTGCTGTGCAGGGTGCCATTATCACCCTGTCAGGAAAACAGACGGTCATCTTCTTCTTTAATCTTCGTTCAACACGTCCTTCTATTTCAACACACCCTCTGTCTCTGATAGCATGCATCGTTTTCCTTCTTCCACAATGCCCAGGTCTTGCTGGTTATGTATAAATGTTAAATATCTGTTACTTCTACGAACACCAATCATGTCCATCCTCTTACAAAATCCACGCAGGCCATTTCATTCAGAGTGAACAAATAAACAGCTGTGCCATGCAGCCTGCACAGTTCCTTCAAATAACACAGAGAAAGAGAAAAGAAGAGAGACTGAGACAGAGAAACTGAAAGGCTGTTGTTATTACACTGCCTTGTCTGACTTTTCTTCACCCACAGCGGCGTAGAGTGCAAATTGTGCGTGGCCGGAGCTGGAGAAACCATAAAACAGGCACTCTTGTGTGAAAGATGAATCGGGGTCTGGGAGCCAGCGAGTTTATTTGTGTTGCTGAGCTATAACAAGGGACACACTCTGCATCGGTGGCAAAATGAAGGAGAGGAGGCGAGAGAGAGAGACAGAGAGAGGCTGGGGGGGAGTTCACTTCAATGTCACAGCTTCTCTTTTGGTGATTTCACGGAGGTGACACCACTCAGAGGAGCGGTCAGCGTTGTTGTTGTTGTGGACCTAGAGAGGTTATCCATATGACCGGCTGTGAAACTTTTTATATCCTTTTTCACATGTGTAAGCAATCATCATTGTCTGTGAGTAATACCCCAACTGATGTACAATATAGTGTAGTTGAAGGAACAGTTTGAAGTGTAGAACATACAGGCCACCAACACAACATGCTAGTGGCAGCGTGAGGCTGTGCGGTGAGCTAAATGCTAATGTCAGCATGCTAACTTAATAATGGCAATGCTCACATGCTAATGTTAAGCAGGTGTAATGTTTCAGGCTGGACTCATACACCGTTTGTAGCTATACCTACAAAATGCACTGTAATTCGTATTTATCCCACGAAATCAATGCATACGTAATATACATGTAATCGTAAAACAGGAAGTATAAAGAGCAACAATTGCCACGTAGGGAGGAGGTCGGGGTGGATGGGTGGGTGGAAAAAACAAGTACTGTTTAACTGTAAAATGAGAAATTGTGCTCCGGCTGGTGCACATTTCCTCAACTGATCTCAACATGGTGGCCAGGTCACAAACTTTCTCTGTTTGACTTGATCAGAATACGCGGGTGATTGACAGCCGGCTCATACACGGCAGCTGGACGGCAGACTCCAGATCAGCTCTGATTGGTTGTTTTCACCGGAGGAACATGATTTATTTTTTTTCAGATTACCTGTCTCATGCACTACTGTCAGGATATAGTGACTGTTTTATAAAAAATATTTTTTTTGAATATTTGCTCCATTTCTACCCACTGCAGCTTTAATTGATTTCCAATAATAAATATACACATACATTTGCATAAAGAAAGCATATTCTCCCACTCCGATGTTGATAAGAGTATTATATACTTGACAAATCTCCATTTAAGGTACATTATGAACAAAAAAAAATGTTATTCATTTGTGATTAGGGTTGCACGGTGGTGCAGTGGCTAGCATTGTCAGCTAACAACAAGAGGGTCGCAGGTTACAACCCGGTTTGGGGCCCTTCTGTGTGGAGTTTGCATGTTCTCCCCCGTGTTAGCGTGGGTTCTCTCCAGGTTCTCCTGTTTCCTCCCACAGTCTAAAGACATGCATGTTAGGATCATTGTTGACTCTAAATTCGTGAAGGTGAGTGTGAATGGTTGTCTGACTCTATGTGTCAGCCCTGTGATAGTCTGGAGACCTGTCCAGGGTGTAGCCCGCCTTCATCCAATGTCAGCTGGGATCAGCTCCAGCCCCCCCGTCACCCTGAATGGGATAAGCAGATACGGATAATCTGTGATTAATCGCGATTAATCATGGATAATCATGCGATTAATTGCAAATATTTTAATCGATTGACAGCCTTACTATTTAACTTAAATACGTCCATTTTAACAAAAAAAATGGTAAGGACAGATATTTATTATTTATAATAATAATAATAATAATAATAATAATGATAAGTTTATTTAGTATATCTTCTTTCAGAGAACATGATTAGCAGTGCTTTAGAATACAAATAAAAAGAATATAAATTTATTAAAAAAAAAAAATACAGAAAAAATAATAAAAACAATCAATAAAACAGATGTTAAAAACAAACTCTAGACAGCACAAGGTGACACAAAGGCCAGTGTAAATAATTAAGTCTGTATTTTTTAAACAGAAACCTCAGATTAAATGTCTATATCATTCGCTGCTCATTGGTTAGAGCTCAAAATAACCACGTCCTCCCAAAAAGAAAATCTGCAAACATGAACCTAATGTCAGACTGAATAAATGAAGTGAAACAAAATTCAGTCTGATCATCCGGATAGTAACAGCGAGGCTTCAGTGATATAGCCTGGTGCTTGTGTTGTGGCCTACACCTCAATTAAAACTAGAAAATAGTTCAATCAGAGCAATGAAAAATATCTCAAACCACTTCTATGTTTCAAATGTTTTGAAGACATTCAAATCAAGGGGAAAAATGGATTTTGAAATAGCTACTGTTATGGTATCCACTGTGGGTTTAAAAGATAAATTCAGGTAAATTTGTTCATAACTATAAATATTTCTGATTTAATGTTGATTGTTGGCGAGAGGCCACGGTGTCAGTACGATCATATTCTCTGAGATGTACACTACATGGCCAAAAGTATGTAGACATCGAACATCGGACTCCCTATGGAATTCCATATACTAATACCATATACTCCCATTTGGTATTTATTTACTGCTATAACAGCCTCGAGTCTTCTGGGAAGGCTTTCCACCAGATGTTGGAACGCGGCTGCAGGGATTTGCTTCCATTCAGGTCCGATAAGGCCCGGCTCACAGTCTATCTCAAAAGTGTTTGGGATTTCTTTACGGACCTGGCTTGTCATGTTGAAAAAGGAAATAGCACACACCTGTGGACAGGGCGGACATATTTTTGGCAAAGTAGTTTATATTTTTAGGTATTTTGTCTTATTAGACACGTTAAGCTTAGTTCAGTAACTTGGCAGGTCGAGTTCGGTGTCTTGCTCAACCACACTTTGATATTACAGATGGCTGATGTTTGATTTGAACTCTTTTGAACCTTCCTGCAACACAATAGTTTCTCCAGCCAGTAAGCCACTATGTCACTCACCCTAAGAATGCCACTCTTTTAGAAAAAGTAAAAAATCTGATACCGCTGATCCTCCAGGCCTTATCCTCTATAACATTTACAGACATCATAGCTGGGTCTGAGGGTGATGGCTCTGGGTCAGGGGCCAGATTCACAAACCCACGCTGTGTATTTGTGTCAGCCTGTGTGTGTGTGTGTGTATGTGTGTGTAGGACAGACATGAAAGAAAGAAATTAAAGTCCAGGGTCTACCTCAGCACGGCCCGGTCCCCTCGGATGTTTTGTCTTGTCTCGTTGCCAGCCTGTGATTTCACCGGGACCTTATCTCAAACAGCAGACGGGCCATTTCTGCTGTCCCCGCCGCGGCTGCCGTTCCTGGAAAACACGGATGACACCCACGTTTACCCCCTGGTTAGGGGACTGTAACAAATGTGGGGAAGTGTGCACACTGACTAAGCGTATATACTTGCTCGGAAAAAAAATATACCCACACAGATATGTCTACATCAAAGAAACACAGACAATTTGTACACACACACAAGCCTAGAGGGACACACACACACACACACACACAGACACACACACAGTCTTCATAACCTTGGGGATTTCTCTGTCTCTGCTCCCTGATTCCTCTCAACACTCCCACTTTACACTCACACATCTGGTTTCCTTGGAGACGGCTCTAATCAGAGCTAGTGGGGGAATAATATTGGTGGTCTATTAGACCCAGTGTGATTCCTGTTGTATCCACATCTGCGGTGTCATGCAACCAGAGCAACGCACACCCAGGCCCGATCGCGTCCAACAAGCCCCGCGTGGCTCAAACCAAAACTTATGAATGAGGCACTTATAGACTATTATTCATATCCTCCAGGGCCTGTGTGATTTATGGCCATGAAAATTAAACTTCCTCTTAGAGTTTCTGCTCACTAGTCTTCATCTTAAATAACGGTTTTCAAGAGATTTGTGCTTTTTTGAGCGTCCAGAAATTAAAGCATCTAGAAATGGCCAGGTCCCTAGTCTTTAACCTCTCAATCAATAGCAATTAGCACAGCTTACTTTTTCTCTAAGGTACAGTAGTGTTGGAACATGTGGTTTCTAACTCTAGGCATGTGTAGGAGTGGAGGCTTGTGTTTGAGTATTTCCCTCGTCGTCCAGATGGGGTGTATATCAAAGGAAGTCATGTAGAACCAAGAAAATAAGGAGGGAAAATACATTCCTGGTCTGCAATGAGGTGCACTCCGCCAAGCCCGGCTTGAAAACCTCCATACAATTTTCAGGCCCTTGTGTTTTGATTAAAAGTTGTTTACTCAATGAAAGGCCATGTTCAGTGGTTCCGAGATGCCAACTGCCAGGGTACAACAGTACGCCTTCTTGTTTAATCAGCTCGGTTGGACCTTAAAGATGCAATTTAAGTACTGGATTCTTTTTTTTTTTTGGTTCTTTACAAATTATAGACGTTAATGCAATTGCAGTTGGGGGTTGTTTCTTGTATTCTGTCTTTTTTTTTTGTCCTTTTCCACTGGGGAATGACAAATCCGCCGTCCTCTCTAGCAGTTTATTTTCTCTTGTTGATTAGCTTGAGAGGTTGACGCGGACGCTGAGGGGAAACACAGACGGTAAGCTGATCGACAGACCTGGACACGCTGCTGCGCCAACTATACTGTGAATTATGATGGACTGATGTATGGTACACACAAACCTCACACATACAGTATATGCAGTATATTCGCAGCCTTGTGTCAATTCTTCTTGGCAGTTTCTGCTCAAACATAATGCTGAATGCAGGGCTGAGGGTGGCAAAGGGTGAATTCACAAGCAACTAAGGAGGTGTCATAAATATAAAGCCCTGGTTCTAAATTAAATAATAACTTGTACATTATTAATAAGCTGAATTGTTCATTCAGTATAACGCAAAACTTTCCAAACTCTGATATTAAATATCTATATCAATAAATCACTACTACTGGAACCTGCAAGTGAAAAGTTACAGCAAAGGGGTTAGTTTCTCATTTCAGTGAAGCTCTCAAATATGATTCAGGTCTGGGTTGAAACTTTGTCGTATCCTTTAAAGTCCCTAAAAACTTCTAATCTGAATTATTTAACATATTCATGACTAAAGAAGCAGCACTCATTAGGTTTGGAGGGAAACACCCATAGTGTAGCTCTGTTACGACCCAAGGGGAAGCAACAGATGGCTCAATACTACTTTTTAATGTCTGATACCGATACCGCAACCTTGAGTAGCTGCCGATACCATTACCAATCCGATACTGTCTTTTTCCCTCTGTTAAACATTTAAGTTTAATAAATTGTATAACTTACTTTGTAGATTCAGGTTATTAATACAAACTATAATGAACTAAGTAAGGGATAATGTACAGAAAGCCAGGCACTGTTGTGAAAGAATCCCAGACAGGACGATGCTGCTACATTATCACGCTTATTACATGGCTACTTACTTAGAAAATCAATATTTTCACACACCAGAGTCCGACATCAGAGCAGCGCCCATGGCAACGGTCTGCTATACATAGCAACGGTCTGTTATACAGAAATTACAGAACGCCGTGATTGACCAATCAGAATTGAGTATTCAACACAGCCGTGTAATAATAAATGATGATGTATTATTGTAGATTAAACTATCCAGCAGTATATAAAGTCATTAAAATGAGCTCCACATTTACCAGCTGCAACATTGAATTGATGAATACTTTAATGCATCAATAATTAGAATACAATAATGTAATATGTGTTATTCTGAATAATGAGTATTTTTACTTTTGGTACTTTAAATATACATTGATGCTAATACTTCTGTACTTTTACTTGAGTAGGCGCCGACATAGAAGAGCGTATGTGACGACATTATCGGCTGTCATCTGGGTTTTATTTATTAAATTAAACAACTCACATTACAGAAGTGGATGAAAATGAATTTGCGGGGTTTTTTTGTGCTGTTTTTCAGAAAATTTGGTTCCAGTTTGCGCTGCAATTGGATGAAACTTGACATGTTCTGTCTCCCTTTAACATTGTGTCTCCAGCAGGGGAAGTAACATACGATCATATATCATTAATAGCTCATACAGACTCCGGCCCTCATGTTGTGTCTATGATTCCTGCCTTATGACGACAAGCCGCATTCATTACTCCTCACATTCTCACATGCTCAGCATCTGAGAGTTCGGCGGGCGACTTAAATAAGAATAGTTACAGCGATAGTCATTCGTTTGAACGATGGAGCGTAACAGGGCCCTTTGCTGTGGCTTTTGGGTATATGGGTGCTAGCATGGCAGGACAGCAGTGGAAAAAGGAGGCGGAGGGGAGGGGAGGGGAGCGAGGCGGCGGTGGTGATAATGCAGAACGGATGCCCGGTCTGCCACGGCGGGTCCTGCTTTTGCTCTCCAGGGCAACTGATGAGCCCCAGATGGACGGCCAGCTGCTTTAGGTTTCTGAGCCCAGGGAGGTGGGCGTCACAGAGGGGAGATGTGTGTGTTTTGAAGGGGTTGGTATGCAGGTCAAAGGGGCACCTCTGCGTGAAGGTGTAGACTCGAGGCCATATTTTCATATCCACGCTCCCTTTATCCCTATAGTACCACTTTGCTATTCTACCAGGATGGGTTTCTATTGTTAGCCAGAAGGGCTCTCAAGGTGCTCTGGATTACTAGACCTTGATAAGTGAAGTCAAAGGATCCATCTGCCATTTTCGCCCATGTCCTAGCTCCCCCGCCAGAGGAGTAATTAAAAGGCCACCTGATATCCTGCCTTGGCCCGGATCTCCACACACACACACTCACCAGACTGTGGCTCTTCCTGATAGCCTGGCCTCATGGTGAGCCACCCATGTGAATAAACATCTCATAAAGAAGTGTATGGAAACCTATGTCATCCTCCTGCCTCTCATATTAATAGAAAATATCCATATTCCTCCCGCTAGTCATCAAAGGTGATCTCTTTTTTTCCCAGACTGCTGATTAGGACGACATTAGAGCAACCACACAGAGCCGCTTGTCAATCCATCGCTCATTAATTTGGATGATTGCCCCCAATTGGCCGGGAGTTTAGCTTATTAGACATCCTGTGTGTTCCTTTTTTTCCTCTCATCATTTCCATCAAGACGATCGCTCGGCAAAAAAACCTCTGTGTACAGTTTGGCGGATCATTATTTGTCATCCATATAACCACAGTCCACAGCTGCGTACACTGCGGATTTTCTGCCCGACCAAGAGAGACAACAAAAACAAACAGGGCTAAGAGAAAGCAAATGTGACCATGAAAGCATGGCGTGGGACATGGCAGACATTCTTAATGTGTGACCTCCCCGCCCCACACGAGCTTTCCCATCGAAGGAAATCAAAAAATAAAACTGCCTGTCTTTTAAAAAAGATACAGCACACAAACCTCTATCCACAGACTAATTCTGTTTATTCAACACAACTTAGCCTGCCCACCCAGTCTCCTCCCTTCTGGTGCGATCCGGGGCAAGTTTTTTCTTTTCTCTTTTTTGGAACATCAAGATGCAAATTCTACCCATTTGTGAATATCAATAACATCTGGCGGGCTTCCCGAGGAGAGAGGTTGGGATGTCTTGAGGCCATGCCAGTCACAGCTAAGCCCCTATGAATAAAGATATCTCACACGGAGAACCGCTTCCTCTCCTCCTCGCACTTCAGCAGTAATTAAGTCGGAGCCCTCATGGCTCCTCCACTGAAAACAGATCCGTGCTAATTCAATGTGGACGGGAGCGGGTAACCAGTGGGTGTCATTCTCTCTTACAGTGGTTGAGGTGATGGAGGTCAACTCATCCAGAGCTTCAAAAGAAAAAAGTCATTATTCAATTATCTGCTTTACTAAAGAAGATAAAATAAGCATTTGATTCTGCTAAATGCCAGTGAGCACATGCATCCTCATGAAGTTAACCTTTAGTTATTGTATAATTAAACGCACACAAAGAATGTGTCTGAATAATGAATGGGTTGAACTATAACTGGAAATGACTGCCCAGAGGCAGACGTGGGATTTATTAATTCTGTGTTTACTCAGATGAGTCCTTATATCTGTTTGGATCTTCAGGATGTATAAATCAGACATGTCAAAGCTTCAGAGAACCTTACAATAAACTACAGCTACTGCCTCCGTATCAAGAGTTACCTAGCCTGAACACACAACACATCTGGACGCATCTGTCTCAACTTAGATCTCAAGTCAAGTGGAGCATCTTGTTAACTTGCTCCAGATATGGGACAGTGAACCCCCCTCCCTCCAACCATCAAAGATACAGCAAATTTGCTGACAACAGAATATGATAAAAGCAAACGTCTCTCATCTGGAAACGATCCCTGCTCTCCCGGGGCCCCCATCCCGCTCACATGCATTGTTTGCTGGACATCAATTACACATGCTTGCCCTGCCCTGTTTGGAATGAACAAATGCCAAGATTCCACTTTATTCTTCATGTCGGGGCTGAATGTCTGTTATAGGCTCCAACTATAACACCAGAGGAGACTCTATGTGTGTGTTCTTTCTGATCACTCAGCGGTCTGATTCAGAGGAATGGTAGAGATTCATCTTGGTCTTGGATTTCCTCATTGTCTTCTTCTAATACTTCTTCAGGATGATTTCCAGACTTTATATTAGAGTGTGATGGATACTGGATTTCTGAAGTTGATACCTAAATGTGTATTTTAGTTAAAAGTCTTCCACTAAGTAAAACAAACATAATCCACACTGTTGACAGGGCTGAAAGTGGTTGCCCAACCTGATCTCATGAGAAGGCATATAAATCTCACGATATTTTTAAGGACATTCTGTGTGTCATGATAAGGCATTTTAGCCTTTTTTATGAGTTATTTAATGTCACATTTATGTTTAGGCAACAACACCACTTACTTAGGTTTGAGAAAAACATGGTTGGTCTTAAAATAAGAACGTAAACTAAGTAAAATACATATGTAAGCAACGTAACATACGTACGGAAAACACGTCACAAACATCACTGACATATAACTCAACAACACTTTAGGACCCGAACACCGGCCTCCTGGTTGAGAGTCAAGGGTTTGTTACGTCACTAGCTCTGCGCAAGCAAGAATTGTGTTGTTATTGCACGCACGATTACTTAAAAATTACTGTATCATTCATACGCCATTTGGAGACCAGGCTGAGTTGACACGCTGGAAACCAGGCATCAGCTTTTATGGTTGCCGAAATTGAAAATATGGTTGCCATTTTTAGTCCCCTTATATTTTGAGTAATTAAGATACTATACGGTTATACATAAAAAAAAGCTTTATTACAGTAACCGAACAAAATTCTTTGAAGTTTGTATTTTATGTGAGACTGAAGACAGGAGTGTTATCTGTTAACGTGTCCACCCTCAATTACTGGTATACAAAATATCAGTAGTAGTGCAGCTGTTGTCATGTTCTTCACAGACCCTTAACAAATTAATGCAGCAAGTCACTGGCTGCTTGTTCATCCATTCTCTCTCTTTCAAATATTGGCTTTCGGGACCCTTGTGCTGATTCCCACCACAGACAACATTGGCCCTTCGCCATTGGAGTCTTGGATTGTGAGTCCCTCAATTGACACCAGCTTGCCTCTACTTCCAGAGATGACCTCCAATCTGTCTTAATTCTTCTGAGACAGCTGAATCCCCTCTCACATACAGCTGAAGAGACTGGGGTGCATGTTTTGCTCTCCCTATTTTTTACATGCTTAAAAGGGGTTGCCACTGATGGCAACCAAAGGCCAAGAATCGGTTGCCAATTTCTCAAAATGATTGCCAATGGCAGCCTGGCAACCCTCACTGTTGAGCTCTGGTTGCACCGCTTATTGCTACTGTACAAGTTCACTGTCAAATTCCTGTTCCTCCAAAATCTAATTAGCAAATAATGAGCCTATAAATCACATTAAGGTAATGCCCATGGAGTTGCAGTGGCCCATACTAAAAAAAAACCTTCATGTGATATAATGTAACATTACCAAAATGCTCACAATTGCCCTCCGGCACGAGTGACAAATGATAAATTAAGCTGAAGGAACTGCAGGGAAGCCCCTAAGAGTTATTGATGATGTTTCTAATGGGTGATGGCAACGCTAACAACGCAACAAACACTCGTGCAATGGCGAATTGCAGAGTTTCCCTGTAGTTTTAAATCTACCACACATACAAGGCTTAATCAAGAATGCTCTAACCGCATTTTGTCAAATGTCAAAGGCTGTGCTCCACAGTTACTCTGCAATATTGGCAGCTGTTTGTGTACGTGTAACATTTAAATTAGGCTTGTACTGCATGTTCACATCTTAATGTGGCCCATACAGAATTTGGGGAGGTTCTCTAAATGAGTTGAAGAAATGAGCGACATTTCACAAGCAACAAATCAGCCTAACAAGTAGTGTGAGACAAGTGCGAGTTATTAAAATCAGTGATATGGATTCAGCCCCCGTCAGGTGGAACACATTGTTTGGAACACCAGCGAAGGAAAAAGCTCCGACCAGCATTTTCGCCTGACATTTAGCTGTGAATTAACTCAACATATTACAGCACAGCTCATAAAATGAATTTGCTTTCGATCAAGCCCTCTGACGCCCATATTTCAGGGTGCCGAGATAAGGTCAACTGTCACGGCGGAATGTTTGCCGGATAAAAATTGATGCATAACAAGCTGGAAAGCTGGTTGAAGGTGGGCTTTCTCTGCCTGCATGCCGCAGACCCTGACCTTTACTTTACTCAATTCAATATGGTTCAACTCATATGTGTGTTTGTGCTATTCTGCCAAATTGAGAGAAGGCCTCCTTGGTTACCATATGCCACACAGCCTTTTATCTGATTTGTATCCCTCCTGTCTTTGTTATTTTGTTCCAGTGTGGAGGCACGCTGAATGAATCTGCCTTTTGATTCTTTACCCCATCTGCACCCTTGTGTTTTTTTTTCCTTATGCCAGCTTTTATTTTTCTAACAGGGTTAGATCTTACTTGGGCTTGATTCATAATTTTTTCCCCCCAGCTTTTTTCCTTAGATTAGAGCGGGTAGAGGGAGATAAAACAGTTGTGCCGAGCAAGTCTCAGTGTGCTAGATGTACATTTGAACTCCTGAGCTCTTTTGCCAATTAGCAGGATACAGCAATCCCAGCAGTATTTGTGTCTGTGTATGTGTGAGACTACACATGCTTTTTCATAGGTGTGTGCAGTGTAAGCTACACAAGTAACATGCATGTATGTATGGACGCTTCTTTGTACTGTGCTCAGCACCTCAGTATAATACAACAGAGGTCAAATGGAGTGAAAGTGATTTAATTGTTGGAGCAGCTTGGCGCTGTCGACACCTAGCACAGCAGACACAGGTTGTCACAGGGTGATGGCTTGAAGGAGAGGCAGCCGCTACCTGATTGGCTGGTGATGTGTTATTTTCCTCTGGGTGCTTGTTATGGGCCCATCTTTATAATGTTACTGTGCTAATTTAAAATAGGCAGTCACTGTTTATAATGGGGGAGGTGATGGAAGAGCACATGGTCTAATCCGGCTACAGTAATTGGCTGAGTATAGCCAATCAAGTAAGGACATCCATTTGTCAGTGTCAAGTGCACATCATTAGAAAAGCATCAGCTGGGTTAACAAGACTAAGAAACTATAGACGTCAGCTAGCAGCTCTGTGAGGATGTACGTAGGCTTACAATAGCATGCTAACATGCTCAAAATGACAATGCTAACATGGGTAGCCAACACAGTGCCTGCTTGCGCCTGGTCGCCCGCATGCAGGCACATTCTAAAATAACATGAGTCACCGGTAGAGTTGTTCAGTCCGACCTCTCTCCCATAAGTGCTTCAGCCTTCCCTTCATCCAGAGCAACCTTGTGTGAACATTTTTACTTCCGCAGATATTCCGTATCATAGCAACCACACGCATCCGAAGCTCTCAGCTGAAAAGCCTGATGACTGTCTGTGCCGAGATTCATGGCAATCCATCTAATAGAGACATTTCAAGCTGAACCAAAATCGTTAACCAGCTGGTGGCGCTAGAAACATAGTAAGGGGATCGCCAAAGTCATTAGGATACTTCATCACTTAATCATTTATTCGGTAGAAGCAGAAGAATACGTATAGAAGAATTGTAAGAAGCCTTGCATTTGCAGTATATGACAACCCAAAGTGGAAAAGAAAAAAGAGAAAAGACACAAAATATTAAATTATTTGCAAACGTGTTTTAGTGGACATGGGGAAACGATAAAACACAGTAGCATAACCGGTACATGATGAACTACAGGACGGATGCCAGATGTAAGGATAATAATATTTAAGATAAAGATCCCCGTTATTCTCACTGGATGTTCTGTTAAGTCAAAGAGAACTCATAACCATTTAATCATGGGATTAGTGTTAAATGTGGATTGGTTCACCCCTGAGTAGAGGTGTTAAAATATGAAAAGAGATTGTAGAAAATAATATTATCCAGGCCAGATACTGTACACGGATATATAGGGATAGCTGGGAGGGACAGTGACCTCCCTGTCATGATGATGTGATGGACTCTCCACTTTAATGTAATCCAAACTGATTGGAAATGCCTCCCGAGACCATATAAATCACAGATTTCATCCTGTAATCCGGCAAAATGTATATGCAGACTCATCTCATCATTCAATGGCACATATCTCATCCATCTTAGAGAAACAGAAAGAGACTGTGCCACAGATAGATCGCACTGATAAATCAGCAGCGATAAGTGTTTTGTAATGTGCACAGACATTTCCATAATACGTCACAATAGTTTATTGATTTAAACACATTATTATTACTATCAAAACCAACATTTGCTGGCTATGTTTCAGGTAGAAAAGAGCTGCAGACTGGGGTTGATGTTCATGTAAACTAGCTAGCTAAATGAGAAAGTCTGTGACCTGGCAGCCATGTTGAGATCTGTTGAGGAAATACTAAGCACCATCCACCAGCCGGAGCACACTCTCTCATGTTACAGCTAAACAGTACACTACAAGATGATTCTGAAAACATTTGAGGAGAGAAATAGGCATTACAGTGTCAATATTTGATCAGCGTGGCCTAGTTTTACCGTTTGATCAGAGTTTGCGAGTGATTGACAGCTGCCTCCGTTGAATGAACAGCCAATAGGAACGTTCTCTCTCTCTGAAATGACCTGTGATTGGCCAAAGTCTCCCGTCACGGGCTCGATGTTCTAAAGCCTGTAAACAGAGCCATGAGGAGGAGCACAAGTCTATTGAATTACAATATGCTGAAAAGTTATTATGTAATTTTTGCCCAGTGATGCCAAAAACGTCTGAATATAACTAATAATTATGAATGTTGAATATGAACTGTGGAATTAATCCTTATTTTATTGGCTATTTGGGGATTTATATATTATCATAACAAACAACACATCATACAACATCGTTGGCTACTTAACTCTACTTTGTTGGCAAGATGCGTCGCTACATGTTTTGCCGCTTCAAAAAACTGCCCCTTGGCAAAAGGCATCGGGCAAAACAGCTGATGTGCCTGTGGAGCGGGGCTGTGTGCTTCAGCGGGCGATCAAATGTTATTAACAGAAAATGTGGTCTCTTTCTCTCTCTCTCTCAGACAGTAGCCTACATGGAACCACCATGACATGAGATATGAATGAATTCCCCCTCTCCTAACTAGCTAGCATTACCACATGTAGCATCTACCTGCATCAAAACAGGGAGGAAGTGGTGAAGTAGTGAAGCCCGCCTTTTACTTGATTTGATTGGCTGCCAGGGGCAAGTTGACATTCAAAAGTGTTGTGACTCTGAGCCTTGTTCTGAGAAGTTGAGAATATTTTAACTTTTATGCACATCTAATAACTGCTAGAAACCGTGACATGCAGCGCCAGAGAGGAGCGCACGGCAGGCACGCCGTACTGCAGGAAAACAATGGTTTGCGGGCAACGCGTTTCTAACGACGCGTCTCAGTGTGATCAGGTCCAAAACCACAATTTGTTGTTTTTACACTTTCAATATGCATATTGTTTTTTTTTTTTTTTTGGGGGGGGGGGGGGGTTAAAAATATATACTCTAATTATTTAACCATACTGGTGTTGTATTTTTGCATTTGGGCAATAATGAGGCTAGTTTATTCCTTCTGCTTCCAGTCTTTATGCTAAGCTACACTAACCACATCCTGGATCCAGCTCTATACTCCAGCACACAGAGACACAGATCTTCTCATGTCTGGAAAAAGAAAGCAAATACATTTAATTGCCAAGATTCTGAGCTTTTTCTTTAAGAAAAGCGTTTAAATGTACAGTTATGAACACAGAAAGGGGGTTGCATTTGACATTTTTGCAACATTCAGAGTACTTTGATACAATATGTATGAGACTTTTTGGAGATAGTTTTTGCATTTAGTTTGGGATTACAAAGACTCTCAAATGAACGCACCAGAACACCCATGAACACACACACACACACACACACACACTTACTGTAAGTGCAATCCTATCATTTTATGGCACTCCATTACTATTCCTGTGCTCTTGCATTCCCTGTGAATATTTGTTAGGTGTGATAAAATAGAGCAATCCTCAGGAGGTGAAGAAAGCCTGACACGGTGTGATTGCCAAATGACAAACTTTTGATGGCTCAGAGAAAAATGAAATTACCTCACTGACATCTTGAGAGATTACTCCTTCCATCTTCCACACACACACATCCAGACCCTTGTCTCCCACTCACCTCTCTGTATCAGCGACAGCACACATAGACACAGAGGAGGAGAGCCGTGAGGAAATACACATATAAATATTGAAATAAAATCAGAATCAAAACGCAGACGTGCCCTGATTTCACCTCTGAGCCCCAGTCGGTGCCAAATAAATGGAAGCCAGGACATTAATTTTCATGATGTCAGGAACCTGGGGGGAGGAGTGGCAGGCAAGTCATCAGTGGTGGCTGATTACCGCTGTTTGTGTGAGTGTGTGTGTGTGGGTTTGTGGGTTTCCGCCTCACTTTCACCGCCTCGCCAAGATATCATCATCGCAGACTGCCTGAGAGGTTGTTTAACTTTCCCTTTTTAACCCTGCGAAAAGGCAGGTGACACATACAGTAACAGACCAGCTTATATTGCAAAAAAAAAAACGACACCGTGTGCTGGTAGAAAAGGGGAAGGTAGTTATTTATGAAATATGTACGCATTTATGAAATACCACAAAAATATATACCTGTGGTATGCAACACGTTTTTTTGAACAGTGTGATTTAAGCGTGCAATAATTGATTAGTTATGCAATAATAACATATTAATCATAATTATCGGCTGCAGCCCGAAATTGAATCATGTTTTACTAATAAAATCGTTTTAATGCAGCGTGGTGCAGCTGTATGTGCTGCTGGACAGAACACTGAAAATACATGCGAAGCCAGTGGAACCAGACAGAAGCAGTGTAGGTTAATTAAAAATAATGAGCTTCAACAATGATATAACAATGATAACGTTATACCTCTAGCTCTTACTGGCATCATATGGAACTAGAAAATCTAAGGAATCCATTGGTATCAACCATGTCATACTAGCTTGTCATGACGAAGGCTAAATAACGCTCCAAAGTTGCGCTTAATTTTGGCAATGAAAAACTGGCATGGTCATTTTCAAAGGGGTCCTTTGATCTCTGACCTCCAGATATGTGAATGAAAATGGGTTCTCTGGGTACTCACGAGTCTCCCCTTTACAGACATGCCCACTTTATGATCATCACATGCAGTTTGGGGCAAGTCATAGTCACGTTAGCAGTACTTGTGAGGGTTTCTGGACAATATTTGTCATTGTTTTGTGTTGTTAATTGATGTACAGCTTATATATCTATATATATATATATATCTATATATCTATATATAGATATAGATATATAGATATATACTGTATGTATAAATATACACATACATTTTCATAAGGTAGCAAATTTTCCCACTCCCATGTTGACGAGAGTATTAAATACTTGACAAATCTCCCTTTAAGTTACATTTTGAACAGATAAAAAAATATGTAATCAATTTGCAATATGGTCAATCATGCGATTAATTGCGATAAAATATTTGAATTGATTGACAGCCCTATTATTTTTTTTCACATGCACAATAACGCTGACTCATAATAACAACCAAAATTTGATATGCTAGCTAGCTGCTAACATCAGAATTCACACAATGCTAATGTAGCAGGTACAATGTTTAACATGGTCACCATCTTAGTTTAGCATGTTCGCATGTTAAAGCATTAGCATTAAACATTAGCATTAAACACAAAGAGTAGGCTGATGGGGATGTCATTATTTAGTCGTAGGTATTAGTCGTGAACCAAAGTATTGGACAAATTTTAATTTTGATGTCAAGGTGGTGCTAGAGGATACATCAAGGTATCGCCATTAGAAGATTAAGATAAATTGTCTGGGAACCATGAATGTCTGTACAATTCAATGGCAATCCATCCAACAGTCGCGGCCACACAGACATTGTGCTCATGTTACCCAGTTTTTGTTCTTTTACAATTACTTTTGATGTTGCCAGAAGTGTAAAGCACATCACTTCCAGTTTATAATCCCCCCCTGTAGACCGCTATTTACTAATAGGCATTTAGAAGAGCAATTTAAAAGCTATGATGAACTGAGTGAGTATGTGCTGAATCATGCACAGTTGTGTTACGGAGTGAGTCACACCACTCTAAAAATCCACTTCATAACACGTACAAACAGCCTTGAAGGTGCACACACAAAAATAAAGAAATAAATAAATTCTAGTACATTACTTTCTTTAGTACTTTTTTGTATTATTTGAGGATGATGTTCCATACTGGCTGATGTAATGTAAGAGTTATTGTTTCTCAGTGCTTTAAATGTTCAGAACAACTGGGTCTGCTCTTCCCACTGACGTTTTAAAGTCTTAAAAGCTTCTGCTCGTAGAGCTCGCTACCTTTGGGGAACTCCTGGTTCAACATTAGCATAAAGTGAAGTGAAATTTTCCCAGAGATTAGAAGTTCTGACAGTGAAGTCTGGTATATCGGGTGGAAAGGTTTCGCACTCTGTTCAACCAAAAAATAAAGGTCCTCTTGCTGTGTTAAAAAATGCTGTTTGCACATGCTCATGTTTACACTTGGCTTTATTCTTACCGGTCTGCTGTGATGTTGAAGTGATGCCAGTCAGTAAAACTACAGGAGGGTACGTTGCTAAACACCGTGGCAAGAAACTTTGGTCTCAATATCGTTACGATGTGATCGGTGCTCTGCGAGGTGTCCTGTGTTGTTCCATTAACTCAATGACACTGACTAACTGAGGCCCATTTGATCTCATCCCACATACCTGTACGCCTGTCATAGTATGGCTAAAGGTCCACACAGAAGTCACGTTATGAGCCGCTTCCAGTGTCTGATGCGGCTGAGAGCTCAGAAGCAGCTAGTTTGTCTACCTTTGAGTTCAGATTATTTTGTTAAACATGCTGTTCAACAAGGTCAACATAGAACTTTTGGGGCTCCCAGGTAGCTCACCTGGTAGCGGCCCACGTACCAAGGCTGAGTGCTCACCGCAGTGGCCTGGCCTCGAATACAATCCGTGACCCTTTGCTGCATGTCGTCCTCTCTCTCTCTCCCCTTTCCAGTCTGTCTGTCCTATCTATCTAGCAAAAAGGCCAAAATCTATCTTAAAAAAAAAAAAATCTTTCACGGTTAAAAAAGTTGTGATTCAAACTTAAGGAATGGCGCCAAAATTAAAACATCATGGATTACTTCCGCACTTTCCTAATGTTGGGGAACTGTTGGAGACAGATTTAAAAAAAATAATAATAGTCTTAATTGAAGCAACAGAGGCTGACCTATCCCAACTTTTAGTCCCTAATATAGTAATGATAATAACTGTATTTGTATAGCACCTTTCACACATACAATGTAGCCCAAAGTGCTTTACAGTATGGCATTAAAAACAACACACAGCAGAAATAAAATACTCTCAACTCGTCACATACTGACTCTTGGTCAGGACCCCTTAGTGTCACTTTCTAAAGCACTGGGTGGCCCAGCAAGTCAAACTATGATGCTCTACTACGGTCGCAGTAAAACACGTGGTTGACATTGTGAATTCAAACAAAAACACTTTTTTAGGTTTAGGAAAAAAGACCGTGGATTAAGTTTGTAAAGTGAAAGTGAAACTTAACGTTGTGAAACACAGAGACAAATAACAGCACACGGGACCCATCCACCTCACCTCCCACCTGACCGGTGTGTCTCTTTTTGCTCTTTAACCTACGTCAACACAGAAACTCCCGGTGCACTTTCTCAGAGCGTTTACTATTGCCGCCGATGCACAAGGGTGCATTGTGCTTCGGTGTCACACGCTCACAGCTATTTGATGCCCTGGGAATGAGAACGGGGCTTTACATATTTTGTCATATATCAGATTTATGTATGCCGGGCCACTCGGAGGTTGTGTCTGGGCCGGATGTGGCCTGCGGGCCACCAATTGAATAGGCCCGGTGTACAGTCTGTAATGGAGGCTGTTAGAAATTTGTAATTTCTGACAAACCCTGATGACATCACTGACATTAAGTGCTTTTTACTGATTGACATTTACCCATGGCTCTATCCTCAATGTGGTTCTATTGTCATTCTGAATCATTCGTAACGTCTTCTTCAGGGTTCCGGAGATCCCGGTTGCTAATTCAGTAATATGTGGAATAATAAAGCAATGTGATCAAGCATTTATATATGTGTTACTGGATGTTTCTAAATGTGTTTTTCATAGCCCCTGCTTTGGCAATGATATCTGGGTAAATGGGTAGTAAAAAATAGACAAAGTTTTAAAAGTGTGAATATCCACTTGAGTGAGTGCAGATACAGAACATGTGGAACACGCATTGTGGATCTGTGTAGCGCTCCCTCTCATTGCTCCAGGCAGGTACCTGGGCACTGGTTAGAATAAAATATATATTTATATATATATATTCTATTCTTGGGTTCAGCAGGTACTGAAATGATTTGATTTCAGGGGCATGAAATATTTGCATTTCAACCATGCTTGAACACGGACCTTCACTTAATGTATTCAGTCTCCACTGATCTGGGAAAGCAGCTGCTCCAAACCCAGAATATTGAGCGGTTTCACACCAAAGACTAGTCAAATAGAAAGAGTGCATGGAAGCACAGGAGCGATTTCCCTCGCCTCTCTCTCTCTCTCTCTCTCTCTCTCTCTCTCTCTCTCTCTCTCTCTCTCTCAAGCCTGTTGAATGACACAGTGACAAAGCAGCCCGGTGTGTTTGTCAGAGAGAGGACTCGGAGTCAGGGCCATGACAAGTGTCTGCTCAGCAGAGGGAGGATGACAAAGGCGGATTGTAAGAGAGAATTCAATGTGCAAAAATGAATCACCATTCTTCCAACCTGAATACAGGTTTGCCAGTTTTTCAGTTCATCTGCAGCTGTAAACTAGATGAGGGGAACTCCGATTTGACAATCTGGATAGCTAATAATATTCAGGCACCTGACTCAAAATCAGTTTTTGATTAGGAGGGATCTTGGTTCCGCCAGAAAAATTAATACATGCCATTTTTTTTTTCTACAGTAATTGCTCTGCTGATTAAAAAGCTTTTTAACAAGATCATCTGGGGTGGCATTAACTCTCATTGACGAGACATTATAGCTCAAGCGAAGTGCCTCTGGGCTGGCTTTAATAAATGTTAGCTTGTCATGGTCACTAAGAGTGATAAAGATCCTCAATATTGCTCATATACCTCCATTTCTGCCCTGACAGCACCGCACTGCAACATGTCAGCCGATACCAGAAGCAGTACTGTCTGAGTGGTCTATGCAGGCTTGAATCATCAAGTTACAGACCCCTGGGAACAAACGTTTGCCAATTTGGTTTGGTGGTCAGGCTTTTTTTCTTTCTTTAATAAATCAGACTTAGCATACAAAGCATATGCTATAGAATGTATATAAGAAGTAGACGTAGTCACCATGACATCACCCATTGTTTTGTGGACTTGGAATCCTCAAGTTCAGAATTGTAGCCTTTTTTTTTGCAACCAGAAGTGACACGAGAGGGTGGAGCTGAGTACAACTGAACACTGAATGAGACATTTGCATGCGACCAAGATGTTACAATTAACTTTCATGAACTAAAACTCTGTGAAAGGGTTAAAGTTCTAAGACAAAAACAGGGACAACTCCCAGACAACGCCGTGGTAGTGACCTGTCAATCACAAGGTAGCCGCGGCCTAAAGCATCCTCTGCTTTATGGCCTATTTTATTCTAAATGAGAACATAACCTACTAAATGAACATCACGCTGTATTAAAGAAGACTTGAAACTAGTGATTGAGACCATAAACTCATGTTCACAATGTTACTGAGGTAATAAATCAGCTCATAGACTTCTATACAATCAGACTTATTTTTGCAACCGGAGGGGTCGCCCCCTGCTGGCTATTAGAAAGAATGCAAATTTAAGGCACTTCAGCTTTGGCTCCAGCTCCGCTTTAACTAGATTTGTTTGAGGGCGTGCCAAACTAGCCGCTATGCAATTGTGTTACTTGTTGACATCACCACGTTACAGAAGAAAAGGCAGGACTTCAAGCAAGACGTTTCAGGCATTTCAAGAGCAGTGTTTCTGTGGGGGAGAGTAACTCTCTTTTGGTCTGGACTTTGTAACTTTGCAGACCTCTTACATGCACTAAAAACAACACTAACACACTAAAGTAAAGGGAAAAAGCACAAAAGCATAATAGGTCCCCTTTAAAGTGTCTGATATTAAATGGAAAATAAAACAGCCAAAGCTTTTTTATTCTGATAATACTATGTTTAATGAAGGTTGTCCTCGCACACACACCTGTTGCTGTCTCTCCCCTGTTCTCCTCCTCTGCTCTCCAGGAGTCATCTCTGGAGCTCCTTTTCACACAGCCTGCTGAAGGTGGGACTGTTGTGCTGTTATTACGCCTCGCTGTTCTGTATAAAAGCTACAGAGGCGGAACCGGGGGACATAGTTGCTCCGCCACTGAGCCGGCTGTGGAGGTAGTCACAGAGCCGAGCCGACATCTGGCACGGCTGAACTACACACAACCTGAAATTTAAGAGAGAAAAAAAATCTTGCAAAAATGTATTTATTTATTTTTGTGGTGCTTTTGCAGACATCCAAGTGTTCATAGGCCCATGTCCATTGGATGACGGGTCTATACTTCTCTTTCTGGTCATACACTCTGCCCTCAATCTGATTTCCTTGTGCTTAAACTTTCAAGTTAGAGTTCATGTGATTCACTGTTCACCATATGCTGCTATACATCTTCAAAGATTATCATAAACTAGTAATACCCCAGGGCTGCTCGTTCCTTTTGCATTTACCAGGGAATATCAGCTCAACTAAAAAGCTACATTTTGAAAAAAATAAAAAATAATAATTTGATCCACACATTTGTGTTCAGAAGGGAAATAAACACAGAAATAGGATTATTAATGGGTGTGATGCTTATATTATATAAACATTATTTACTGTAACAATGACTGGTAATCTTCCAGTTCCAGGCAGATTGAACATTAATCATGTCAGTTTTACACCAAGAACCTTCAACACATCAATCCTGTTGACCGCTTTGTGTGTTACGTGATCTAGCAGCACCGCCATTACAGTCGTAGTGACTCAACTGTCTGCTAACCGTGTTAACTGGTGACTTCCAGCCAAAAGTGTCCGTGGTTGTTCATAGAAACTTATCGTGATCGGTGGGGTCACATTTTCTGACGACAGCCGTCACAAATGGTGACGTCATGCGTTGCTGGCTCGCTACGGTGACAGATTTCGGTCCGCAGGCAAGTCCTCCAGCTCCGGCGGGGGGGCAGCTCAGGCAAAGAAGGATAATAGGGCTGTTGCTCGGGCAACTTTAGCACGGCCTTGTGCATGTCCTTGTCTCTTTTAGCATTAGGCTACTGCTGCTACAGTGTAGCTGCCATTTTGCACTGGAATTCCATGTGTCATGTTTTAGCCAGCTAGAGCTGACTGATGTCTATCAACATGAAGGGAGACCCGGCACTTTCTTAACAGACTTTCTTCTTTCGCAGTACAGTTATCACCACCACCATGTTGCTTTATGAAGCCTCACATTTAGAGGCCATAACTCAAGGGTGTTAATGTATAATCACACATGCAGGTGTTCCTTTTGTCCCGTCTCCCCATTTTGTGCCCGACTCAATTCAACATGATAACATATTGCATTTGGCGGCGATAAACCCAGCAGGGAATGATTCAACTTTCATGACCATGCCCCCATTTCTTTTTTTTTAATCCCTCCTGAGTGTTTTTCCTTTTACATTCTGGCAAAGAACATCTCAATATTTCAAGTACAGAGGTTGAACGGGGCCCAGCAGAGAGAAGCCTGGCCTTTATTCAGACGCAGGTTGGAATTGTCTCACAAAGTCGGCGCCCATATTCCTCACCTGCAACACAAAGCCGCAGCAACTTTCAGAACAAAAAGCCAACCCCGTCCCCTCTCAGAAGTGTGGCACTGAAAGTGATACAGTGGCAATAAAATCAACAGGGGACCAGAGATTTTTCTCTACAACCACAACAAAAAGAGTGCGCTGTTTGATGCTTTCAGGTTCGATGTTACTGTTTCAGATCGCAGAGTCAAGTGTTTTGGGCTTTTGTTTTTCTGTTTTTCTTTCTCATTTCCCAGATTCAGATTGGTTGGAGTCGTGGATACAGGCGAGTACTGATCTCAGCCTAGTTTCCAAGAAGAAAACAATCGCCTAGTGTGTGCTGTTGCCATGGCATTTATAGTCTTGCAGAACTTTGCCATAGTTTATTTATTTGCCCTCATAATTACCCCTCTGCTACATCTCCAACCTTCCTTGAAAGATTACTTCAAGTATTTCTTTTAAAGAAATGAAGTTTGGAAACAAGGGCTGGCTTGATCAAATCTTCATTATATTCTTATTACCAGCGTTTTCCCATGCCAAGACATTGAGAAGCACAGCACATTATGTGATGCTGTTATGTATATCGTGTATAGTCTTCACAAGTATTGTTTGTACGAGAGCATTGTTCTTTTGTTTGTGTAAATTCATATTAGAGTTGAATTCCCGGCATCATCTCCCTAATGAGATGAATGCTGTATACTGCTGCTCTTATGTTCAGACCAGTGGGCAAGCTCCGGGTCTAAAAAGTGAAGCCAATGAGGAAGTGCCTTAAACTTGCATTATTTCTAATAGCCAGCAGGGGGCGACTCCTCTGGTTACTAAAATATCTAAAATAAGTTAGTATAGAAGTCTATGAGAAAATGAGCCTACTTTTCACTTGATTTATTACCTCAGTAAACATTGTAAACATGAGTTTATGGTCTCAATCTCTAGTTTCAAGGCTTTTTCAATACAGCATGATGTTCATTTAGTTAATTATGGTCCCATTTAGAGTCAAATTTCGTCATAATTACTACGGCCACTACATGTCGG
The DNA here is from genome assembly GCA_916701655.1 of Sebastiscus albofasciatus. Lineage (NCBI taxonomy): Eukaryota > Metazoa > Chordata > Actinopteri > Perciformes > Sebastidae > Sebastiscus > Sebastiscus albofasciatus. The sequence continues at coordinate 98,880 of CAKAOI010052461.1, forward strand.
CATTGTCTTATATCATATTCTTATCAATGATCAACCATGTGAAGAGATGATAACAGCATCTTGAACCTACTAGTGGGTGTAACAGGCCCCTTCTAACCC